>PKQL01000245.1:0-38551 GCA_002916455.1 Penicillium sp. CF05
GATCTCCCCCATTGTTCTATTAGATATTTCATCAAACAAGAAAAAAATTTCTTTTCTTCACCCCAGCGAGATCACTGGATGACATTTGTGCTTTACCCCTTTGATACCCCCCTTTTACCCTGCCCTACAAATTCCGAAGGAAGGGTGTGGATCTGGATTTCACCTTTGATCTAATCCCCCTCCCCTTCCCTGTTGATATATCCATCCTGGCGCTCATCGATTGCTCAGTCTCCCTGGATCATCAGTGGAGTCTTCGCAGCATGTTCCTGATGTGGCAGCCGTCACCTCGCGTGACCTTGATGTATGTGTGCAATGAATCATTCAAATATTATTTTCGAATGTAGACTGTATTTGAGTAGCCTGAGTAGGTAGGTAGGTTTCTCGTATTTGTAAGTATTATCCTTGAGACTCAGCCACCATTTCTCTCTTAAGCCAAATCTGTTGGATTTTAAGTGTCCACTCACCCCACAGCGTATCCTCCTCATCCCAGCCCCCCGCATTGTAAACTTATATTTCCTCGTAAATTGGTAGGCCATATACGGAGTACGGAGTAAGGTGTAGTCAATTCCTTATCGAGCCGTGTACAGAGGATATCCATTAGGGTTCTTAATCTTGCCGCGCTCATGGCTACAGTGCTCACTATGTAATATATAGTTTGGCACGGAACCCCGCTACAGATCTTATATCAAACGTGTTCGGTTCCTACTGGGGATCTCCGCCTTATGTTGTGTCTGTGAGTTGGAAGGTCCAGGGTTGACAGGATGTACTCATTAGCTAGGAGTATTTAATTAGGTACTTATGTCTAAATATTCCGTTATGTTAGATATGCTACTCCTTACTTCATAGTTTACTCCGCATGCTTCTATCAAGGGGTCCAATGCAGGCTGATCTTGAACTCAACACGGAATACCATTCCCACGTGGTATAGACTATATTAATTATCTTGAGATAATAATCAAGTGAACAATTGAATGAAATAGGGGAATATTAAGTGGGTCAAAACATTTGAATGCCGTTATCGTACATATACTATTTTATACTATTAGGTCACAAGACAGTTTATCCCAGTCAGAGATATAAACTTATAGTAATATAAACAATGATAAGCCTAAAAGAATGTCATTCGTTCAATTCAATCCTCTTTCGCCTCATCAAAACCTTGTTAGTGCGCGGTCCCGGACCGCGCCATGTCGTCCATGCGGGGTTAAACCTGTCTTAGATATAATACATCAAGGTTGCATCCAGACTCTCTCCAAACACATTCACCATGCGAAGTTCCCAGGATGCCTCCGCCGATGAGGCATTGGCCCGCATGGGCTACAAAAGTGAATTACCACGAAACCTGAGCATGTTGAGCATCCTCGGCTTATCCTTTGCTATCATGGCAGCCCCCTTCGGACTGAGCACAACTCTCTACATCACCCTCGCCGACGGTCTATCTGTCACCATAATCTGGGGTTGGGTCTTTGTTTCTCTGATCTCAATTGCTATCGCCGCCTCCCTTGCCGAGATCTGCGCCGTGTACCCAACAGCAGGAGGCGTGTACTACTGGAGCGCGATGCTCTCAACGCGCCGCTGGGCACCATTGATGTCCTTCATCGACGGCTGGCTAACCCTCGTCGGCAATTGGACCGTCACACTGAGCATCATCTTCTCCGGTGGCCAGCTGATCCTCAGTGCCATCTCCATCTTCGACGAGTCATTCGTTGCCAATGCGTGGCAGACCGTATTGATGTTCTGGGCAGTCATGCTCTTCTGCGCCCTAGTCAACATCTTCTTATCGCGCTATCTGGATCTCATCAACAAAGTCTGCATCTTCTGGACAGCAGGCAGCGTTATTGTCATCCTCGTCACGCTTTTGACAATGGCCGACGAGCGCCGAGACGCTGAATTCGTCTTCGCTCACTATGACGCCTCCACCAGCGGCTGGCCCGATGGATGGGCCTTCTTCGTGGGTTTGCTGCAGGCAGCATACACCTTGACAGGCTACGGAATGGTCGCTGCCATGTGCGAAGAGGTGCAAAACCCACACCGCGAGGTACCCAAGGCAATCGTGTTATCTGTGGTGGCTGCTGGCATCACTGGTCTGTTCTACCTGATCCCGATTTTGTTCGTGATGCCCAACGTTCAGATGCTGCGCGAGGTAGCCAGCGGCCAACCGATCGGCCTGCTCTTTAAGACGGTGACTGGCTCAGCGGGCGGTGGCTTCGGCTTACTCTTCTTAATTCTGGGCATCATGCTGTTTGCCGGCATTGGATCCCTCACAGCTGCCAGTCGCTGTACGTATGCATTCGCGCGTGACGGCGCTATTCCGGGCTTCAAGCTCTGGCGTCGGGTGAACAAGAAATTGGATGTACCTGTGTGGGCTATAGTGCTCTCCGCGGTCGTGGATGGCTTGCTGGGACTGATCTATTTCGGTTCCACGGCTGCGTTCAACTCCTTTACTGGCGTGGCTACTATCTGTCTGTCGACCTCGTACGGTCTCCCGATTTTGATTTCTTTGGTTCGGGGCCGTCGTGATGTGAAAGGTTCCTCGTTTTCCCTCGGTCGCTTTGGATTCGCCATCAACTGCGTTACTATTGCCTGGATCGTTCTGGCTGTCGCTCTCTTCTGTATGCCTGTTACCTTGCCTGTTACCCCGGAGTCTATGAACTATGCCAGTGTTGTGTTTGCTGGATTTGCTGGTATTAGTATCTTTTGGTACTTTGTTTATGCGCGTAAGCACTTTACTGGACCTCCTGTGAGTGGTGACGAGGCTCGCGCAGCCACAGAGCTTATGACGGGGACGCCCGTGGATGCGGAGAAACCGTTGGAGACGATGAAGAAGTTGCCGAGCGAGTAGGGGGTTTTATATTCTTTTATATTCTATTGCTATTTATATGTATAAGAAATAATAACAAAAATAATTCAACTTATACTACATCCTCTTTATCCTCAGCTCGAATGTAATTTCGCCGACAATCACAGGTGCCCTGACGATCGCCGAGAGCCGCGGTCCAACGCCATCGCCAGATAACCTCCTGGCTTTCTTCCCACATTTTGATTGGAGTAAATCTTTTCATTCTGGGGAAAATTAAAGAAGACAACATTCCGGGGAAGATCACAATCAGACCACAGGGGACCTCGGGAATCTCCAATCTCCTATCGGAACAACATTCAATTCCAATTCCCCCAAAACACCCCCCTTCCAGCATCTCTCTGCCAAACGCAATCATCGCAATATCCCCAAATTCCTATCTCCAGCCTTATACGCTCCCCATGAGGACCCGCGCAAGCCGATGCCCAACCCCGCTCCCATGAAGACAGGGCAAACCGGACCGCTTATCGCGTCATGTCGGACTCTGTAGGTGCGTGTGCAGATTGCGCCCTGCATCGTGCATTTGGATTTCACTGACACCCGCCATCGCAGATCGAGTCTTTGTTCATGCCCTCAATACCGTTAAGAGGATTCCCCGGACCGGCACCGCGCGACCTCCTACTGCCGAGCGGCTGGCCCTATATGGCTTGTATAAACAGAGTATGGGTGAGTGCCCACAATACCGAAAACACAATGGGAAACCGGAACCGGAGGGACTAATATTCGGTCAGAGGGGGACGTGGAGGGAGTAATGGATCGACCGATTGGGAACACGCCGGAGGTGCACTCGGAGTGCGAGAAATGGTATGTCCGAAACACGCGGGGAAGAAGAAAGTGATGTGGATCTTGCCCGGTCTACGAAACACAGCTTCCTCTCCCACTCTACATCCGACCAACACGCTTACAATGCCTTGTCTAGGGATGCTTGGTACGCGCAGCGCGACTTGTCGCGCACCGAAGCCAAACGGCGATACATCTCGACGCTGATCAGGACGATGCACGAATACGCCTCCCAAACACCCGAAGCATGCGAGCTAGTCGCGGAGCTCGAGTTCGTCTGGGACCAGATCAAGTTCAACACCGCCTCGTCGTCCGGTTCCAGCCCGCTGAATGCTGTTGGTGTTCCGCCCTTATCGCGCAGTGCGTACGGGAGTATTGGGAGTCGATTGGCGCAGGAGGACTATGACCGTCCTGCTCGACGGGATGATACCAGTCGACGGGATCGGGATTCGAGATTACGGGTTCTTAGTCCTGTGAGCCAACCGGAGGAAGAAGAATATTATCGGCGACGGAGGGGGTCTGTTGAAAACAGTGAGGATGGGGGAGGACATGATGAGGATGAGGATGAGGATTCTGAGGAGTTTGAGGAAGCTCGTGATAGCTTATACGAAGAACGAGATCAAGACGATCACGACGACGATGACCCCAATCATACTAGCTCCAACTCCATCTCCAACACACATACACATACTGACGTCTCCTCACATCACCGTCCCAAACATCGACGCAATCCTGCTTCTGGTATTAGTATAGACAGCAGTGGGAACGGTCTCCCGCGTCGATATTCCCATTCAGATCAACCCCGGAAAGACAGTCGCTGGCGCCGCCGTGTCGAGCAGGCCTTGACGAAAATGACGGCTGAGATTGCTGCCGTGCGTGAGCAGATGGAAGCTCGGTCTGTTGCGCAGCGCCGTCGGTCTGGTCTGTTCGCATGGTTGAAGTGGATGATTTGGGTTGCTGTGCGGCAGATCGTGTTTGATATTGCTATGCTGGGTATGCTGCTTATCTGGATGCGGTTGAGGGGGGATCGTCGTGTTGAGCATCGACTCAAGACGGGCTGGGCGGCGGTTAAGCTGAGACTTGGGAAGCTTAAACTCCTGAAGATCGTGGATATGCCTATCTTGCCATAGGAGGGGCTGTACGGTTGTGGTTGTGGCTGTGGTCTATTTCTCTTCTCTTCTCTTTCTTTTCTATTCGGCCTTTCACCTCATTGCTGCATTTTCCTGGCATTGCTTGCACTTGTCTATTCCCACATCACTTGGTTTCCTTTCTTGTGTCTATTTCTCTTTTCTTTTGTCCAGTATATATGGGTTTCAATTTCAGGTTTCGAGGGTCCATCCTCTTTTTCTTCTGTTGCCTTATTTCTTTTCTTGGGTCTATGATACATGTTGTGTCTTAATGTGGCAGGCTGGTTATACCGAGTTATTGATAGATGCAGACATCAGTCTAGATGATATGCTGCTATGGTTCTGTGGAGGCATACCTAGGTAGATTTCAAGCTTAGTGATGTATACCATGTCTGCTGGATTTGTCTTGATATAATTTAGCATGTTTATATGCCCTGTTAGAAGCCATAGGAGTTTGGCCCAGTTATTCATGATATTGCTCTGCTCTTTCATTTAGGGATTACATAAATTCGATGACAATTCAAAGCCTTAGGAAATAACTAACGGTCACCTTCGATATGTAGCGGTTCTCCGTATCTTATAACGCCGGTATTACACGACATATATCATGCAGTGATAATCAAGATGCCCATCGCACATACCTACCATCATAGTCCCAATACTACCGCTGCTTTCAAGACCAGTCCAAGTTCCAAGATTTTCCATATGCGAAGGCCGTGGCATCAGTTGAGACGAAAGGCGTAACTGGAGCATCTGTTGTCATTGTGCAGGTATAGCCGTTGATTGGATATATCCCATAGGTAGTTCCATAGCCATATAGACTTCCAAGATCGCCATTTCCCGTACCAGCACTATGAACCGATGGAGAAACTTCCGAGATCGGGGCACTCAGAACCAATTTCTCATGCTGGACAGGCGTCGCCGTCGCAGCCACCATAGTTGCAACCAAAGCCACAAAGACAATGGTAAACGGAATCCTTCCCAGCGCCAAAAGAGCCGAAGCCGCAGAAACCGCAGTTGGAGTCGGCGAGGGCGGCGGACGACGTGAGGTTGTCTTGTTAGCAAATTCGGTGCCAACCCAGGCATTCCAGTTCTGGGTATCATCCAGACACGAGTCCGAAATCGATGCACCCCGCATCTTAGCGATGGTCTTTCCCCGACGAGACACCGTCACGACAACTGGTCCGGTATTACCGTCGAAAGGTACACTGCCATGATAGAGACCCACTGGACCATGTGGTTTATTCTTCCATTTCCCTTCCTGCACGACACCACCAATATCAACAGACACATCCACATCCACAGCAGACCGCAGTAGTGCGGAATAGAATACCTCGTCCTTCAAGACCTCCGTAGGCGGGAACTCCTCTTGCCCGTGCGTCTCTGTATTACCCGTAGTGCCACCATTGTTACAAGCCGTCCCAGGCGCCAGACGGAACCAAGCAGTAACGCCCTCGGTAGTAACATTCGCCCTGGCGCCCTTATAGACATCAATAATGAAAGGCAAGAAATCGCGCCAGCCATCATGGGGATGTCCAGAGGCGTAGTTGTAGCTAGCCTTTCCGATCTCGAAAGTCGCATACGCACCCTCATGCAGCGGGCCGATGTAGTGCGATTCGCCGTAGTCGTTCCACGAGATGATCTCCACAAAGTCCGGCTTCAGCGATATCACTTGCTGCCACCGGTCGTACCACAGGTTATCGCCGTTCCAGATCCAGTTCTTCCCGTAGCCGGGCAGGTTCGTATAGAACCACGGCGAGACGGGCATCATGTACGGCAGCTCGCCGGTATCTTTGAGCCACTGCATGTAGGTTGAGTCTATGTAGGTTTCCATCGGCGCTGGGCCTTCGGGCCATGCGGCCCAGGAGAATAGTCCGTCTGGAACGCCTGGGGCGACGGCGAGTGCATCCTTTGCGCCGAGGGCGGACCATCCTGGTACGAAGAAGCAATCTACGTACTTTTTGATTGTGGCCCAGTCTGTGGCATTGGAGGAGCCTTCGAAGGTTGAGACGAAGGGTCTGCCGTTGTGTTGGTAGTAGGCTGGGTTGTTTGCGTATTTCCGGAGTAGGCCGATCACCTCGCCTTCTGGCCAGGCGCCGTTGCCTACGTAGTCAAATGAGAAGAGGAGTTGGAAGTTCAGGGCGTTTGCGGCGGTGAATGCGTTTGCTAGAGAGCGGTTGTTGGTTGGGAAGTTGTATGCGATGTTTAGGGCAAAGGCGTCGATGTGGGCTTTTTGCGCTTCTGCAATGTTGACTTCCCAGTCATACACTGTGAAATTTTCCGAGTTGTATACCTAAGGTTGGTAAAGGTTAGCAGATATATAGTTTGTAGTTGGAAGGCTTTACCATGAAGTGGGCGAACACGGCCGCTGCTTGGACGTGGTGGACGCCTCTCCATAATGATAGAATCAAGAATATTGTCGACTTCATGTCAACCTGCATTTGTGGCTCAGACTATAGAGGTAAGTAGCACTTCAATAGGGAGGGTCGTTGGAGAAATAAGAGCGGCTTTTGTATAGATTATCTATGTACTTATCTTCCTGTTGCACATGCACAGAACCTGGTGAAGAGTTTGATACCTGCATCTATCCCTCTCGAGATGTCTATAGATAGATGCCGGAGGTCCGTTATTCGTACATCGGGATCTAAGCGTACTCTTGGCCTTTCTCTCTTTGTACTTTCCCTAAACCTTAGGCCTTGATACTCGGGGTTTATACTGGCTTTCTATATTCTGAAATACCCTAGATACACTTCGATGACCAATATTGCTGATCCATGCTGTGACAAGTGGGCTCTTCAATCTCGATAAAAAGTACCTAGATATATTTCGGATTATCTCGAAGGAATAGTTACACCAGGTAGTATATCGGAAGGCCGGAATTAGGGCTCTATTACACACATTGACCAGCAAGCCAACCCCCTGCAACCGAGTCAGGTGAAGGATGATAATAATTATGGACTTCTTCGGATTATAGAATGTAACAATTTGTCATTTTAGTTCAGACTCTGCAGAACGGTTGATGCTTAGCCTTGTATCAGGCCGGAATATTGCTCAGCCCAGATCGGTATTCTGAGAGAGACGGTATCATTAGACCAGATCTTCCCAAAGCTATTTTATTAGGATCATAAAACTTGACATACTCAGCAATATTATCTATAGATATGTTAGGGATGGTAGATGCGTTGGCAGCCGGTAGAATCGCTAGTATATATATCCCACCCAAACTTAATATTCCACACAGCACTACCTCCATGTATACTATTGCTAACCCCCCCTAAAGTGGTATTAAGTACTAGGTGCCAACTGGGGAGGGTCGCTGATCCACAGGCCCCCATAACAAGAACCATCATACCCGGTGGTTATGAGTTGGACAGAGTCAAAGATCGGAAGGAAAACATTACCTGGACATGTTATATACACGGTGAGACTCTGCGGTGCATGCGTAAGCCTGAGAAATAACCAATGTATACAATCTTCCCCGCGGAGGAATGTCAGTGTGTAATGTGCCTAGCTTATTCACTGCAATGGTTACCTACATATGCACCAAGCCGAGGAGGTATTCGAGCCAGTGGACAGCATTTGAGTCCGTACTACTACCAACTCGAGAACATGCCATTGCAAACTATTATGGGTAAGAAAGCATCTTGCCCATACAGTGACGCAAGAAGTGTTAGAGATTGAGCAGAAAACCATGTAACCATTCATGATGCCAAGAGATATTTACACAAACATAGACCGGATTTACGGCCGAGCATCCAAATAAAACAGTGATATAGAAAAAAGACGATGCCCAGATTATGAGAGGGAAGGGTGAGGGTGTAATCAAGGCGAGTCTAGAGAGGACAAAGTAAACCAGGTCAGTGTTTACCACTGGGGACCGGGGTACTGTGCGTATTTTTGCTTGGGACGCAAGTGAACAGGAACCTGGCCTTCGGGGGTGCCAGGGATGGTCTTCTTCAGGCCCTACAAGAAACAAAAAAAGTGTGTGTTAGTTTTAGTCGGGGGCGATAGCGGATGTCATGGATGCGAGGTGATTAAGGTGCTGAAAGCAAGAGGGCATATATCATACCAATTTGTCAAAGACACAGTTGTTAAGCTGCATCTCGGCCCTGCGGCATTCCCAAAGCTGGTGGTTGTTGTTCTCAAGACACTCCCAGTGGGCCTTGAACTGATCGAGGCAGTGGGTGTTGATGTCCTTGATGCTGCGAGGGGTCAATATCTCCGTCGCGACTCAAAGGTAAATCAAAGAAACAACGTACACGCTAGCGGCACAGCGCGTCACCTTCCGGCCCTCCTTCAAGCAGTCGATCTCCCCGCGGCCATTGGCCTCGTCCTTGCACTTCATGAAGTCGTCATTGAAGGCCTTGCAGCGGTCTCCAATGAAATAGGCTGCACTCATCAGGGGCGCAGATGTGGCACCGATCTCCTCCACCTTGGGAATGTGATCGGGCATGGGCGTGGTGTCCACCAGGACAGTCTGGTTGAAGCTGTGCGCGGAGGGATGGAGGTTAGCGTTTCCCATTGAACTTGACAGAGAAAAAGCGATTGGAATCAAGGTACATACCGAGCATCTCTTTGGGCCATGGCGACGGGTGGCTTGTCAGAAAGACTGTGAGGGGAAAGAGGTGCAATTGAGACGAGACTTGGAGATCGATAGTCGAGAGCTGCGGCTTGCGGTGGAATGAAATTTGGCTCGTCGGTGATTGGCTGGTTGGTTTGTGCTTAGGTCAGCGTAACATGTTGCCCAGGCGCACCTGGGGAGTATTGGGAGCCAGTGTGTATGACTTGGTTGCCTTTTGTTTATTGGATATATCAATGAGAAAAAGCTATCAGGACAATAGCATTGAACAATGTATTAATATCAATTCAATTTTTATTCACATCTTTCTTTCAATTTGTACCCAAGCTGTTTGCGAACAATGGCCCATCACGTGACACAAACAAATCGAGCTCCGGCTCTCATCTTTCTCGGCCTTCGAGCTCCAACGAAGAACCCCTCAGCATTCTCACCTTCGACTGTCAACCCCCGGTCCCTGGATTATGAGCCTTGGACTTGTTTCTATTTCCCTTCAGCGCTCTTAATCTGGCTGCGCCAGTGCTTTATTGACCCATTGACGCGCACCCTCTTTATCGTGGTTTTTTTTTGTGCCTTTTTTGATCGCCCATCATGTCCCTCTTTGGTGGAACCCAGCCTCAGGCCAACACCTCCCTGTTCGGCAACACAGCATCGAAACCGTCTCCCTTTGGCGCCCCAGCAACAACCCAGCCCAGCACTGGCACACTGTTCGGCGGGCAGACCCAACAGCCAGCAGCGGCGGGAACGGGAGCAACCGGTGCATTTGGCGGAAGTGCGTTCGGCGCAAGTGCCGCACCCCAGAAGCCATCAGGATCGATATTCGGAAATCCACAAGACCCTAAGAATACCGTCGGCTCAAGTGCTTTTGGGCAGCCGCAGCAGCAACAGCAAGGAAGCGCATTCGGCTCGCTACAGAAACCGCAAGGTAGCCTCTTCGGAGGCCAGCAGCAAACACAACAACCAGGCACTGCGTTAGGAGGACTTGGGGGTCTCGGTTCCAACACTCAACAACAAACAAATGCCTTGGGCCAGCAGCAACCGCAGCAATCGCAATTTGGCCAGAACACGATGACAACGCCACAGCCCCAGCAGCAACAGCCTTCTCTGTCGTCAAGCCTCTGGTCCCCCGGACGTGCTATTACTGGGGGTGAGCCTATTGTGTAATCTTTCACTACGGAGTATTACTGACAAGACCGCTTTTTAGTGCACCGAACTGTTCCTATGCAAGTAGCCATCATCAAGGATAAGTGGGATCCTCCCAGCCAAAGCTCGCCATTCCGAGCCTACCTGTACAACAATGTCGGCGAGGAGGCCGCACCTTTTTACCAACCGGGCCCCGAAGACGACGAGTCAAAATGGGAGGAGGCTTTGCGCAAGCGACCAGGTCCAGGATATGTCCCTGTGCTTGTAAAGGGCTTCTGGGACCTCGGTAAGCGCGCGCAGCGGCAACGGGACTTCCTTACTATGATGCAGTCGCGCCTGCACGAGATCAACAATTGCTTGACCGGGCTTCTCTCGAAGCATGATCTCAACCTTTCCGTCAAGATCGCTGACTGCCGGCGGAAGCACATTATCCTGAGCAAACGATGCCTCTCCCTTGCTGCTAAGACGCAGATCCTCCGCAACAGAGGCTATGCCATGGATGAAGCGGAGGAACAGTTGAAGAAGAAGCTTGTTGAGTTGGAACGTGCCGTTTTCGACCCGTCTCTCAATGGCCGCGCTGAAGAAATTTGGGCCCGCATGTTGGCCATCCACGAGCACTCCAAGCGGCTGCAAGTGGAGATGGACCGTGCTGGGGTAAATGTGACACAAGCGGAGGATGACATTGATGAACAGACATTGAAGACAGCAAAGAAGGTTCGTTACTCGGGACTGGTAAAATCTCAGCACCGGAAGAGATCGCTAACTACATCTTCTAGATTCTGGATGATTACCACTCTCAGATTCAGCATCTCCAGAAGGAGATGGAGTCCATCAAGAACGACTTCAACGAGGTGGAGAAAGCAATTGGGAATTGAGGGCATTGCTCTATAACTTTCTATGTGCTATTTCGAATCTCAATCTCCTCACATTTCCTCATATGTTTGGACTTAATGTCTACGGTCACGGGGTACTGGCGTTATTGGGGATCAGGCCATTGTAATGCATATCTGAATACAAATTTCTTTGCTGAACATTCCACTTTGTGTCTTTTTATGAGTGGGTTTGCTCGCCAAGTCGTAGTAACTATATGTACTATCCATCAATGCCCTCTATGTATGATAGCGAGTACGTGAAGTAGTTTCATGCCAAATATACCATAAACTACTTCTCTGCTCTGCCATGTTGACTCATTACTTTATCACAACCTGCCTGGCAAGACCCTGATACTGATTGATATATTGCAATTTCATATTTTGATTTGCTCCATATCCCATAAAACACAAATGACAACAAGCATATGCACAATAGTAATACAACCCGGCTGACACTACCCAGCGACCCAAAAGGTATAGTGGATGAACTTCAAGAGCTTTCCATAGATTAGGTGCCCATGCTCAACCTCGTCCAATTTTGGCTGGAAAAAAAAAAGTTATGCCAGGGGGGAAAAATCAATTATCCAGTTCTCCTGCATGCCATCGCGAAATCATAACCAGCGATTCATCGATTACAGTCCGGGAAGGGCAAAAAAGAGAGCGGAAGGCGGGTCAACCGGCTTAAAGGAACTTGCGGACGAAGTCAACGGCGAAGGGGGCTATGTGTCAGATGGCAACGTTAGCTTTCAGTCCACTGAGCTCTTCTCTGGCTCGTCTCGAGTTGCCTGCTCTTTCGATGCTTTGTGGACCAGATACTCGACTTACACAGGTAGAGGAGGAAACCGCCAGCAATAGCCATCTGGACGGTCTGGCTAGCCTCAATCTCGCCAGCCTGTAAAATATGTTAGTGTCAGATGTCACTTCGCAGAGATCATGGCGTGAGGCTGACCTTGATCTCTTCCTTGGAGATCTGTTCTTGGCCTTAACAGAATTATATTGTCAGCTCGAGTTTGAAGGCGCAGAGGCGTGGGACCGGGACCGGGATCATACCTGGGGCAAACATTTTGAATGTGATGAAGAAGTAAGGAAGGAAAGAGAGTTCAGATAGTAGAAGTTGTGAGAGTTGAATGTTGCGAGGATGTTCCCAAGTCGGACTGGAGAAATCAATCACGGGAGCACAGACCACCGCTCTCCTTCACTTGAGGTTTTGCCATCACAACCTCGCCTCTCTCTATCCACTCGCATTCTATCGACCTAATTTTATGAGGAGCTTGTGCTGAGCTTCTCTTTTTAATCCCTACCTCAGCATCTTACCCGCATTGCTTGAATCCGCAGAGCATCGACTGAGTTTGCGGAGAGGCGTCGGGATCACTTAAGGCAGATAACGTACTGTGACTTGTTCGCGATACTTCCCCTAACTGATCTCTACACCTTTGAATCCTTGTTCTTAATCTATTCCTTTACATTTGCTGTCATCTGAACCGCCATGTCTGCTTCACCAGACCGCAAGGCTGCCTCGCCCGCCGCCTCTCCCGAACCCGAAGTCCCCGAGCAAGTCGCAACCCCGGTTGCTGGTGACGACAACGAGGGCGAGAACTCGACTGAACCTACTGCTGAGTTCAAGGAAGTCACGGAGAATGTTGATGATGAGCTACACGGTGAAGACGACGAAGTTGATGACGACAAGATTTCAGACGATGAGTCTATTCTGTCCGAGGTTGACGAGGCACAATTCGACAACTTCGACCCAGAGAATGTTGACGTCGAGGACCGCCCACAACTTGCTATTGATGAAGATAACTTGAAACTCATTGGTCGTCACAAGCGCAAGCGCACTGAGGATGGCGAGAGTCGTCCGCGCCGGAAGGAAGGTCGTCGCGAGAAGAAGGGTCGTCGAGCTGATGAGGGAGGCGACGAAGAAGGCTCTCGCCGACGCGATCGCAAGAAGCGCGAGGATAAACCCGATATAGATGAGGAGACTCTTGACCCGGAGACTCGTATGTTTTGCTCTTACTGGCCACTGGTTTTCCGTCTCACAAAATTTTTGTACTAACTGGGGTTCAATTATCAGGACGCCGCCGCGCCCTCGATCGTGCTATGGACGAGGCGATGAAGAAGCCGGCGAAGAGACGTTTCCGCAAGCAGGATGGCATTGTATGTGTTGTGTTTAGTCACGCGCTCACCTATGTTTACTGACTATACTATTAGGATTTGGAATCTATGGCAGATGCTGAAATCGAGGATATGCGCAAGCGCATGACCCACGCCGCGCAAATGGATGCGATCAGCCGCCAAGAAGGAAAACCAGCTATGCACAAGCTCAAGCTCCTCCCCGAAGTCATCATGCTCCTCAATCGCAACCAGTACACCAGCGCCTTGGTCGACCCAGAGATTAACTTATTGGAAGCTGTGCGATTCTTCCTCGAGCCTCTGGACGATGGGTCGATGCCCGCCTACAACATTCAGCGCGACTTACTGACCGCCATTACCAAGCTTCCTATCAACAAGGATGCTTTGATTGCCAGTGGTATTGGGAAAGTGGTTGTCTTCTACACCAAGAGCAAGCGCACCGAGCGTCGCATCAAGGAAATGGCAGAGAAGTTGCTGGCAGAGTGGACACGACCAATWCTCCAGCGCAGCGACGATTATTCGAAGCGGGTCTACCAAGAGGCTGATTATGATCCTACGTATGTTCACTGCTGCACAGCTGCCCTACCGCCCACTAACACCCCTATAGGAAAGTTGTCAGGCGTGCTCCTCCCACCGCCCAGGAGCTCGAAGCCGAAGCCCGCACCCGCGAGATGCTCCCTCCCCGTCTTCTCAACCGTGCTCGTGTCGATCGCACCAACGTCAGCTATACCGTGGTCCCGCGCCAGACAGCTGTGCGCGAGGCTCAGTTTGCGCGCCCCTTGGGTTCCAGCGGCGAGGACCGGTTCCGCAAGATGCAAGCCCGCCAGGCTGCGGCACGCAAAGCGTCTCGTCGGTAGATTCGGCTGTAAATTCTTTTCCAAAATGACATGCGCCAGTTCCGTTATGTGAGATAATTTTTGCGGTGTTTGGGCGTTTCGGGAATCAATCGGGGATTGAATAGGGATTTGGGAGTGCGTCAACCTTCGCATTCCGAGTGGAATAAGCAAGAAACTTCATTGAAATTCGTATGGAAACGAATCAAAGTCAATCCAATTAAATTTCAAATATGCCAGTTATCTATATAAAAGAAAAAGAAAGCCCAAAATCAAGTCGGCAAGCCAGTTCCGTGCGAGACCGAGTAATGGCCGGGGCGCAACGCCGGAAAAAGAGCAGATCCCGCGGCTCCCACGTCATGCGATCCGGCTTTTGCTTTTTCGGTTTTATATTGGACATTCCACCCTCTACTCTCATTTCGATACAAAGAATACACTACTTTACACAATGAAGTTACTCACTAAAGAACAAGAAGAAGCCCACTACAGGTACGAAACTCCTACACCTCCCAACTCCCATTGATCAGCCCATACTGACGAAACAAACCTCAACAGGTCCGTCGTCAAAGGCGGCACAGTCGGCGGCCTCCTCGGTCTCGCCGGCGGCGTAGCAGGTGTCCTACTTGCTTCACGTCGCTACCACACAATCCGCAACCTAACCGTGCCCATGAAATCCTTCCTGGTGACATCCTCCGGTACCTTCACGGGTATTATCGCAGCCGACCACGCCTCACGTGAGTACGAGAACGAGCAAAACGCCGCATACCAATGGTACGAGAACCGCGAAGAGCGCCTCCGTGCCGAGGAGATGCGCGGTCTCAGCTTCACCGACCGCGCCGCTGCATTCGCCCGCCGCGAGAAATACAAAATCATCACCGCCACCTGGGTTGCCTCGATGGTTGGCTCGTTCGCGTTGGTCAGTCGCATTCCCGGTCTTACCGGCCAGCAGAAGCTCGTCCAGGCCCGTGTCTATGCCCAGGGTTTGACGCTGGGTGTGTTATGTGCTTCAGCTGCTTTTGAGATCTCGGACCAGCGTCGTGGTCGTGGATTGCTGGATTCGAAGAAGAAGGCCGCGGCTGCGGCTAAGGCTAAGGTTGAGGATGTTTCTGATGAGCAGCCTGTTCACCAGAGTGGTAATGCCAATGAGGGCGATCTCTGGAAGGATATGGTTGCTGCTGAGGAGGAGCGCTTGAGCTCCAAGCACCAGTCTCTCTATGATAATCAGAAGCCTGCGGCTTCTGATGCTGAAGGGAAGGAGGAGAAGTCCGAGGAGAGTGATAACGAGAAGGACTCCAAGACACAGAAGAACGACACCGAGTCCAAGACCAAGAAGAGCTCCTAGATATAGCTCTCTTGCTTCTTGTTCATACCCCATGACCGCCATTGATCAAGGTCCATTGCAGACATCGCTGCTCACTTTCTTTCTATTTCCTTTCAGGAGCCCGGAATCTCTGTTGGATAACAATGGTAGATGGGAGGGGCGATGAGATTGCTTGCTTGGCTTTCATCGCCCGTACATATCCTACGATTTCTTAAGCGTTTGTCTTCATGTTCATGTCTCAAGGGTCGTCCCAATCCCGAAAAGTGACATTTGTTTTACAGTCTCCACGTGTATGATATTACTATAAGCAGTGTCCTCTATCTCTCCTTCTCTACTCTTTAATGGAAATGAATCTACCAAAAAAGTTGGCATTGGCCAGTAATGACGTCATGGTAATATTCACGGGTATTTGCGGTCTAATGTAGCAGAACATAACGGACATGAAAATGAAACGCCAAACCAATGGTAAGAACCTATAGTCAGCCTTATCTCGATTGTGGACTTAGAAGGTTTCATCTTCCAGGTGCTCCATGCGGCGTATCACACTTGGACTTTGGTCGTCGCCAAAGTCATCTGTAATGTCCCCAGCTCCAGCCGTAGCCAGTAAATCAGTCACAATGCGCTTAGAAGCCTCTCTTGCTAAAAAGGCGAAGGAAGTTAGTATGGGTATAGTATCAAAAGGAAACCAAGGGAACAAATCATACCAGGAGTCCTTATCAACCGGCTCTGCGGAATGTGGAACTGCATTGTCTTAGGAGGGCTCGGCCCAAGATCCTCATCGTCGTAATCCAGATCGTCGTCGCTATCCCACATAGCCGACTTACCCGCAGACTTCTTAGCAGGTGTCAAAACACTCATGCCAGGCCTGGGGATACCGCGCATGCAATTGCTGCTAGTCCGTCGCTTGCGGTTCGTGCCGGGAGTGTCATTGATGCCTTTGATGGGCGACGAGAAAATCTCCGAGTGAAGCTGCGGTGCCTCCGGCTCCGGGCTGGAGATCGGGGAGTCGTCATATCCATACTTGGAGGTAGACTCGGCCGGCTTCGGCGTGACATTGAACTTTGATCGGGTGTTCGTGCCGCCGCCCACATTGCGGTATCCCTTCTCGAGCGGCGTGGCTTGCACCCGGTATGTCTTGTCGAGCATTTGGTGCAGTACCGGGTCTGAGGTCTTCTGGTATCGACGGTCTTGTGTGGATGGCTGCGAGGCGGGCGGGAGGAATGGTGAGGACATCGGGGTTGTGGCGGAGACGCCGCGTGGGAAGAAGGGCTGGCGGCCCGGGGTGGATGGGAGGGTTGAGGAGTCTGGGAGATCGAACGGGGGTTCGGACTCGTTGACTTGTCTTCTTAGGTTCTCGTAAGAGGACGGGTACTCCATTGAGGAGGTTGTCATGTCATCCTCGGCCTGCTGGTGATGGTGCCCCGGAGCACGCGGAGTGCTGTGGGAAGAGATTGCGAGATCTGTTAGATCGAGGTCGTCTGCCTGGTCGCGGTGGGGCGTCTCGTGGGACATGGTCTCGTCGAGGTTGGTGCTTTGGGTTATGTCAGTGGACAACTCTTCCTCCGTGGCTGTAGGGTCCTGCATCGTTTCTTCATCCGTGTTTCGTTCTTCATAGCCAGATAGAGATACATTGGCGCTCGCTTCGAAGAATTGCTTCCAAAACTAAAGGGAGTCAACAAAGTTGTCTATAGCTGTCTGCATATGCTGGGCGCTGACCTTGGAACCTTCCCAGACATCTCGGGAATGCTCGGTATATTGCTCTACGAGAGGCAATATACTCGTAGTAACTATCTGATGAGCTTGACTGAAATTATGGTCGATCTCTGTATAGGCATATGACGATGAGCGGTCTGCTGGACTGTTTTGTTTACTTTTTTACCCTACCTTGCATTGTCAGGGTGATGGACTGCTCCAATTTCTCAAGCTCCTCAGTGAGGGACAACGGCCGTTGGGCCTGTGAAGGTTGGCGAGACATGATAATATCACTCAAGTTCAATTGTATAACAATCGAGTCAAGAGATGGGAGCTTGCAATCACGTCCATAACTTGGACGCGCGGGGAACTTTGCCCAAAGCGGTGTGTATGTAGGGCCAGTGATAAGGGCTTCTCTGGTCACATGTGGTAATGTAAGGATAAGGTGTAGGCATCACCGAATCATCTTGTTCCGCTCCATAGATGACGGAGGTGAGTCTCGAAAACATTTGAAAGGAAAGACACTATTACAATATTCGGGTTCATTATGCCAGCGCCACTTGCAAAAGGTATGGCCCTCTACTTCCCTGAACTTCTACGACTTCATCCCGGATCATCCGGGCGGTGTACTCGGCCTTATCAGTTCCCCACTATGTACAAGGATGAGGCTAACTCTCATGCAGGACTCATCATTACTGTTTCTGTGCTTGTAGCAGCCGGAATTGCCGTGTACGAGTCACCGCAGTTTCAACAATGGGTGACCACCTCGCGGCGCAAGATTGCCGTGGCTCTGCACAACCTCGGCGATGAGATCCAACCTCAAGACATAGCATTGAGGGAAGATATTTCTATGACCGAGGAGACTGGTGAAGTTGCCGAAGAACGCAGACGGATTGCTCGTGCGGAGATCATGCGACGAGGAACGATCCTTGAATCACGACGGAAGGCCAGCCAGTCCGGCCAGCCTCATAATAGCTTTGATACCCTGGTCGACAATGAGGGCAACCTACTTAAACAAAAAGACCACGAATACGGTGTTCACTCCAGCGAAGAATTTACTGCTAACTCAACGGGAGTTGACCTGGGCACCTCGGAGCCTCTCCGCCGAGGCGGCAAGCAAATCGAAGCCGACTCTTCGACTACGCCGGGTCGGAATCAGCTGCATGTTGACATCCCCTCGTCCGCTCCCTCGAATCATCCTTCGGAATCTACTATTCAGTTCACGCCTGGCTCTGAAGCACTCGATGGGGATAGACTCTTTGATCCATTCTCTCCCAAGTCTCCTTTGCCTGCCTCTGGCTCCAGCCACACAGAAGATCACCAGCAGGTATATTATGCGCACCCTGATGTGCCAACCAACGGAACCTATGAGCATGATCACCTTGCTGAGCTAGATGGTTTCGGCCATGAGAGTGTTCAATCTCACAATGATATTTCGGCCGCCCCTTCTACCAGTGGAAGTTTTAGCCATGTCGGAGGATTCGAGGATGAAACGTCCGACGGCACTCTTAGTGACCTTGGTGGGCGTTCTGTTGGTGGTGTGGCTACTCCGGCATGGTCTGATGTAGGTAGTGTAATTAGCAACGAGGATGCTGGACATCATCAGTTGCTCTGATGCACTTTGAACTTCATGGATAATGGACAAGGATGAATGAATGGGCTTTACTGGCCCGGGTATCTTCCTGGTATGGTGTTCGGCGTTTGGCTTTAGGTTTCCGCTTGGTTGCAATTTACGTGAGTGCGATACGAGGTACAGGGATTCAATGTTCTTTGTTTACTCGAAATACCAAGGGGTCCATTGAACTTGCAATACTCCTAGAAGGACCACTATTATATACTAACCACTCTAGACGAATGCTTTACATACGATATGGCATTATCAATTTGCATTGACCAGCGTAAAAAGAGTCCAAAAGCAAAGATCGGACTTTGCCCCTCATATTCAATCACCTGCGATATGATTGACGCAATCGCCAAAGAGGGCATTAATAGTAATCAAGCTAAGTGACGTCCACTACTTTGCTTTATATACCTCGGCCTACTTTCCACATGTGTACATGTGTGTATTGGAGTCTGCTGATACGGGTCTACTGGGGTAATACCCTCCTTGACTGGTAAGCATCCATGGATACATGGAGAGTTAACATGGAAATACGAGGCAATTGAGATATGGAACGGTCAAACGGCCAACCACATGGGCGGACCACATGGGAACATCCATTGTTGTGACGTAACCACCCGGGCCAGGCCTGGGAAGAACAACCTTAGTACACGAGGTAGTTTTTTATAGTATTATAGTATAGGCTTCTCCATTCATGGTTATTCATTTCATTTTCACATCTGAATTGGAATCATGGCCACATTCATCACGCATAAAATCATGGGCACGGCCATTCAAATAACCGACAGATATACAGACTTGCAAGAAGGAGGTGTGGGTGCCTTTGGAGTAATATGGTATATCCCCTCCTTATATTCTATTCGTACTGTAGGCCCACTAACAGGCAGAATTAGCTCGGCACACGACTCAATGGCCAACCGAATGGTTGCCATAAAGAAGATGGGGAATCCCTTTGATAGCCCTGCCCGGGTCAAGCGCACGTATCGTGAGATTCATTTGATGAACCATCTAAAACATGATAATGCATGTGCCGGGAAAAGAGACCAAGTATGGGCGTGAACGCTAACCGCCAATAGTTAATCAACATGACAGATATCTTCATTTCACCAGCAGAAGATCTGTATGTGAATGACCCCTAGCCCCTCTATTTCTCAGATTGATTGATACTGAACGGTTTGAAACAGTTATCTTGTAATGGACTGTTGCATGACAGACCTTCATCATTTAATCCAATCAAGGCCGGAGCCATTGGAGGGCGAGTTCGTCCAGTTCTTCACCTACCAACTGCTGGTATGTCTACCCTGGTCATTTGGAAAATGTCAATGTAACTGACTATTTCAGCGAGGGCTAAAATTCATCCACTCTGCTGGTGTAATTCATCGTGATCTCAGACCTAGTAACATTTTGATCAAAGAAAACTGCGACTTGAAGATTTGTGACTTTGGTCTAGCCCGAGAACAAGATCATCAGATGACTGGCTATGCTTCCACACGATACTACCGAGCCCCTGAGATCATGTTGACTTGGCAAAGATACAGCTACGCGGTGGATATTTGGAGCACTGGTTGCATCCTGGCAGAGATGCTCCTACGGAAAGTTCTCTTACCGGGCAAAGACAATGTACATCACTTCAAACTGATCACCGAGATCTTTGGGAAGCCACCCAAAGAGATCATGGAAACAGTTTACAGCGATATTGTGCGAATTCCAACCGGCCAGGTCTGATATCAATAGTAAGATGCTAACTAGAAGCTATAGACGATGGAGTTTGTGAACTCTCTACCTGAAACAGAACGCAGGTCACTTGGAGCTACGCTGGGAGATGTTGACCCTGAAGGTATGCCTGTCGGAATCTTCACTGATATCAAGTGCTTCCTGATCTATCTACCACTACTGACTTTGCTAGCCGTTCATCTCTTGGAGAAAATGCTAGATATAGACCCGCAAAAGAGAATCGCAGCAGCAGATGCCCTAACCCATACATACCTTTCGACCTATTCGGACTCTGATGATGAACCCGAGTGTGAGAAGCAAATTGATTGGTCTTCGTTAGATTCAGAAATGAGTACGGAAGAATGGAAGACCAAAATGTATGTATCTTTCCAATCTGCGGCGTATTGGTTTGGACTTATCTTTCTCAGGTATTTCGAGATTTTGAACTATCACACTGGTTCCTACAACTGGGAAGACACTAACCCTAAAGCCCACGAGGGAAGATTTGAGAATTGGATGCGCAAGGAGATAACGGTGGGTACATATTAGTGATCCTTATGAAGCTATTTCTTATTCTCCTTATAACAATGCATGGATTTATCATCTGAGCATAATTATTTAGCTATCGCTCCGAGTATATACATCTAGATCCGCACATCAGTAGAGCTGATTACCATCGACGTGAGCGACGGTGCCTCGATCGAACAAACAGCAAAATACATCCCATGTAAGAATGGAGGATTCGACTAACGACCAACCGATATCCTGCTGCAACAGTAAAAGAAGCAAAAAGACTAACGTAGTCAAGAGCAAAATCCTTGGAAGCCGAGTATACCCATGATGCGTAGTTGCACAGAGAACTAAAGAAACAGTGGCATGGTCTAACCATATCTATATACTAAGAATTGAATGATTTATTCTTTTTAAGGAAATTGACAATTCGACAAACCGAGTTACCTAGGCATCTCCACAGGCCAGGTCTATAGAACTGGCAATAGACCTCGTTGAGGTACTTGGTACTTCCCACAATGAGAGTAAGCAAGGCAAAATGTAAGTACCTGGTACTTATTGACCGGATAACCTGACCGACGGAATGAACCTCGGCAGTTTCGGGCTAAGCGGAGATCTTCCCTTCTCTTCATACTTCTTTTAAGCCCTTGACTCCCCTTCATTGTGTTCATCATCTCATTTCTCTTTTAATTTTGTACAATTTGTAAGTTATTCTCTTCCCTGAGAGTGTGCTTTTGGTTTTCACTTCCCTCCCCCAAATCTCCGCGCGAAGCTTCCCCGCATTAACACCGAAAACTTCCATGCCAATAGCTGCCATCTTGGACAAAAACAAGCTGCAGAAGGCAAGAAGAACATAAGGCTGACTATATAATATATACAGTCTCTCCATATTCATACATCATGGCCGCAGATCGTTTAAGCTCGCTCCTGAGCCACCTCAAGCCTGGCGCCACCACCGGCCTCGCTGCTATGTAAGTCCTCAGATGAGGTCATATGTGTTTTATGAGTCTAACAAGCAAACGCAGTACACAGAAGAACCCCGACGATGTGGTTATCACTCTAGCAATCCGCACACCGCTGACTAAGGCGCGTAAGGGCGGATTCAAGGACACAGAGTTGGACTACATGATCTACGCCCTGCTGAAGGAGACTCTGGCCAAGTCACAGATTGACCCTGCTCTGATCGAGGATATCTGCCTCGGCAATGTATGTTCAGTCTCTTTTCTCCACTTTACAAATCTATAGATGGCATTTTTCTAACCCCCAAAACAGGTCAACGAAGTCAAAGCCGCCTACATGGTCCGCGCCGCAGCTCTTGCCGCCGGCATCCCCCACACAGCTGGTGCCTCATCAGTAAACCGCTTCTGCTCGTCCGGACTGAAGGCTGTACAGGATATCGCGAACCAAATCCAGCTGGGCGCCATCGATGTCGGTGTCGCTCTGGGTGCGGAGCTGATGTCCGCCTCTGGCGACCGGCTGGACAGGCCGTTCAACGAGGAGGTCCTACGCAACCAGGAGGCCGCCGACTGCATGCAGCCCATGGGTCAGACTTCCGAGAACATCGGCAAGGACTTCGATATCCCCCGCGAGCAGCAGGACCGATATGCCGCTGAGTCCTTCCGCCGTGCTGAGGCTGCTCAGAACAACGGCTGGCTCGATGACGAGATTGCTCCTATTGCTGTCAAGGTTAAGGACCCCAAGACTGGCGAGGTTAAGGAGGTTACTGTGTCCCGTGACGATGGTATCCGACCCGGTACTACTTTCGAGTCGCTCTCCAAGATTCGCCCTGCTTTCCCTCAGTTCGGTGATAAGTCCACTGGTGGAAACTCCAGCCAGGTTACCGATGGTGCCGCGTCTGTTCTTCTCATGCGCCGCTCCAAGGCCATCGAGCTGAACCAGCCTATCCTTGCTAAGTTCTGTGGCGCTACCATTGCCGGTGTGCCCCCTCGCGTGATGGGTATCGGCCCAACTGCTGCTATCCCCAAGCTGCTGAGCAAGTTCCAGCTTGACAAGAATGATATCGATATCTACGAGATAAACGAGGCTTTCGCCTCTATGGCGGTCTACTGTGTTAAGAACCTTGGTCTTGACCACGCTAAGGTCAACCCTCGTGGCGGTGCTATTGCCCTCGGTCACCCGCTCGGCGCAACAGGTGCGCGCCAGATCGCGACTATTCTGAGTGAGGCTCGCCGGACAAAGAGCAAGGTTCTGGTCACTTCCATGTGTATTGGAACAGGACAGGGTATGGCTGGTCTCTTTGTCAACGAGCAGCTGTAGATATACAGAGATTAGTTTAATTATGCGACAAAATATACGATCTGCAAGGTACAGAAATGACTTAATTACAAACGAAGAATATGTATGTATGGTATCAAAGGCTATGTATGTAGTTTAAAGCAAGAACTCGTAAATCATGAAAGAAGATAGTGCACAAATTGAGCAGCCATGATATCACTTAGCATCATCTTGCTTCCCGGACTGGCTCTCTTTCTTCATCCTCTCCTCCGCAGCCCGCGCCATGATCTCCCTACGAGACAGCGTCCCATCAGAAACACCATTTCCACCCCGGCCTCCAGTCGAGTCACCCTGCAATCCACCAAGGACAAACTCCCCACCAGTCCACCCACACTCATCAACAAACCCCTCCCCCTGAGCGCTATCCCAATCACCAGGATTATAAAACTCCTGATTAGACAACTGATTCCCACCAGACTTCCAATCAGCACGGTCAACCTCCTTCTCGATCTGCGACGTCAAATCCCAAAAGTCGCGGTCATGAGGCCCGAACACGCAATGCGCAAGTTCATGACACAGCGTCTTCCGAATAGTACGATAATCACGGTATCCATCATAGGCATCCGTCCGCAGACGCAACTCGATCACCTCGCCTTTATTCCGGTTCAGACCTAGCGTCCGCGACTCGCTCGTCGTGTGTTCCGCGGGATTCATTTCTGTCAAGAGCGGTACGGAGAACTTGTGTTTTGTCATTGCGGCGCGGATGCCTGGGTCGTCGCGGAGGCGTTTGAGGAATTCCAGGGAGCGATCTGGATTGGGAAGGTAGGATAGTGGGAGGAGACGGTGGAAGGTGTAGTTGTTGCTTGAGGATGAGAGGGTGTGGATGCCGCCGCTGCGGCTGGAGGATGGTGTTTGTTTGTTGCGTCTTGCGGCGCTTAGAGCGGCAGCTCGTGCCTCTTGTTGTCGCTTTTCGCTGGCGGATTGTTCGTGCAGATCGGCGATTGCTTTGGCGGGGGTGCCGAGGAGGGTGATTTTGAACTTTGGGGATGAGGGTTGGAGAACCGCGTCAAGGAGAGTTGGTGGGAACGGTGCTTTCTGCATTCCTGGCTTTGGAGCTATGAGGAGCTTTTGGTTCTCGATGGGGATGTTTAGGACGCGCTCTAGCTCGGAGGAGAGGTCTTGTAATGTTGCCGAGGCAGGGACTTGAATGATATGCGCGGTCCCATGGTGGTAGACGGTTAGCCCCTTCGGGGAGTCCATTATATCATGTACTTAGGTAGGAAGTAGGGGAAGAGCTCGTGAGGAAAGAGCCCTTGAGTGAAGAACTCGCGACAAGAAGAAACTGCTTACGGAGTAGATGGCCCGAATAGGCAGCCGCTGGCGAATTCGACCCGGTTCCACGGAGATAGGTTTGTCAGCACGGAGATAAGCCGGAGCCAGCACGTGATGCGTATATATATCATGTGAAATTATGCCTCAGGTAGCAAGGCAACTTCACTTGCTAGTTATCTGTCCACTGACATCCATGGATGAATGCGGGTCGATTAAGGCGATTAAGGCGATTCTGCCATCAGTATCCGAAGCTACCCCTATTAATAAGAAAGTGGTATTCATTGAGACGTCAGCCTTCCCCATCAAACCTCGTTCGTTCAATATCGGTTCCGGTGGCAACACCACAGTCCCTCGGCATCTTCCAATGTAGCGGACGTAGTAACACGATCTGAAGGGAAAGATCGGAAAGCACATGCCTTTTACCTGTAGCCGATTCCCATTCAAACCGTACGATGCCACGTCCTTCTAGAAACAGTCAATTCTTTGGGTACAAAACCGTGCGGTTTCATAGCGCATAGGCAAACATTGGGGCGAGTAACGGTGACTGATGAATTGGACAGAAACATCCATGGATGGCTACACTATCCAATCACATCCAGTGGGAGATGAGGCCAAGCAAACGGTTTACAAAATCAAGGGGAAGTTTACGTATATATCTCAAATAGTGAGCCTTATCACATCATAATCTTGTTTGCTGACTAGCTTGTGCAAACAACATCAGCAGCACCGCGGCTTCACCCGCCAAGGGCTGGTCCCAGAAACCACGCGACTGGATCTGCTCCACAGCCACCCGATAGCAGGTCTCCAGCAATTCTAATTCTCGCGGTCGACAGGTTTCTTTCATCCGTAGTCCCACCGCCATCGCCATGTACACGTGAAACTTGGCCATGGAGACCGGGTATCCATCTCCGTGAGTGTCAGGTCGGTGGGAGGGACCATCGATGATATCGAGGAAGATCTGGAACATGTCATGGCCGAGGGGATATCCCATTCCGGGGGTCTTTTGGAGGAAAATATCTAGAAGGGGCTGGATTTCCACGCTAGTCGGCATGCCACTGAGATTGTCCGTCCCGGGTGGCGGGAAGAAACTGAAGCTCGGTGGTCTGATATCTTCTCCAATATCGACCATTGGGAAGTTGAGATTCGAGTGGTCCAGATCCAGATTGTACTCTGAGATCGACATCGATGACCGTCGCGAGCGGGGCGACTCTACAAAGTTCCCTGGTGATAAATGGGGGATAGGATCATGCCCGGGCGATGGGCACATTGACATTGGGGGAGATAACGCAATCCCCATGTTTGGCGGCATTAAGCGTCCGTCAAACATGGGGGATAGGGGATTTGGGGCTGCAGACATTGTGGATGACATGTAGGACGAGGACAGCGGAGACATATTATCGACAAAGTCCACCACTTCGATCCGAGGGATGTCCAGTGTGGAGGGACTGCTATCCGGGAACAAGTATCCGAATGACTCGGAACCAGAGTCGGCATACTTCGGCGGCGCCAAGTCAGTGAGCAGGTGAAGAGACGGCGGCGAGGGATGACGTGCTGAACGATTATCTCCCGGGTATGAAACCGGCGGGTTCGGTGTCCCGGTGCTCAGCTCAACAATGCGCGCTTCCAGTTGTTGTACGCGCTGCTCCAGCGCCGCCTGGCCCTCGCTGCTCTTCTCGGGTCGTACGCAATGCAGCGAGAAACGGCGACAAGTCGCACACGGCGTCTCCCCATCGCATCGAATCTTTCTTCTCCGACACCGCTCACAGGCGATGGTGACGGGCTTCGTTCGCGAGGTCCACGACCCAGCCGGGGTATCCCCCATGGTGCGACGACGTTCAATTCTGGGGGGCATCCGGGTCCGGGACATGCGAGACAGGTCTTCCATCATGCGCGAGCCGGCCACTCGTGTTCATGATTGATAGACGGCCAAAGAAACTATCAAATGCTGTCAGAGCCAGGGTAGAGAGGTGCATTCGAGGGCAGAACATCAGCAATGACAGGTCCTTATCGGCGATGGCGATGGCAAAAGTAGCTCGGGCGAGAGACTGACTGCGGGTGGGAAAAAGAATTGCGCAGGCATTCCCAGCCGACCGCGAGGGTGATTCCGCTTGGCTTAGACATAAAAACTCAAAATATTTAACTTTTCCCGATGGGGTGCCCCCGCAGTAGTGAGTGAGTCCCAAGAGCACTGCCACGCTCTATCTTTTACCGCTCTGGGCATGGATACAGAGAACGGAGACCGACTCCGCTCGCAGGGCGATCTGAGCCGGGGTCCAGCTTGTCATGCGTATCTCTCATGATGTCTGGAGAGAAGGGGAGAAAGACCGTGTAGGTGCATATCCTGGTTAGAATTTAGTCTGTTACCAAGGAAGGCGGGGAAGCGGGGAGAATGAATGTAAACAGGGGAAGGGACCTCGGGAATGCCACGCCGAGTCGAGGACGCGGGTGGTGGCAACTTGTAAGGGCGAGGAGCATAGAATTACGAAGAAAGGGATAAGGAGACGAGGGAAGAGACAATGGAGATTCAATCCTAAATATGAATGTAGTACAGGAGCATAGGAAGATGAATTAGGGCTTAGGGCTAGGGCTACTCTTACTAGATACTCTAGGCCCTCAAGGCATCCACGTTTGGGCGCCTCGAGTATTTACCAGCAATCTTCCCTAGATCCTCTCCACATGAGCTGTCGTCATTCCTCCCTTTGCAACCTCTGTCTCTTCCTTCACCGCCCATTCCGCATCTCCTGGCGCGGGCTGAGCCCCGAACAACGCCTCCATCTCCTCCAGTGACTTCCCCTTGGTCTCCGGAATGAACCACCATGCCCAAAAGCCCATACACACCATCAATGCGGCAAAGAAGAAATATGTCCCATATCCCAGCGAGGTGATCATATATGGTGTAGTGCGGCTGATGATAAACGACCACAGCCACTGATTCGCCGTGGTCAGCGCCACGCAGAGCATGCGGATATCAATCGGGAAAACTTCGGAGCAGATCACCCAGGTGATGCCCTGCCAGGTGGCACAATAGATCAGCCCGTACAAGTAGACACAGACCATGGCGATGTAACTCCATGCATTGCGCGCCGTGTCACCACGGGCTGCTGCGCCTTCGGGGTCCGCTCGGAAGACATAGCCCCCGATATACCACATGGGCAGACTGCCGACGAAGGCGCCCCAGATCAGCCCGCTGCGGCGTCCCACTTTCTCGACCAGCCAGACACTGAAGATGATCATTCCCAAGGTTTTGGCCACCCCATAAAACCCAGTCGCAAACAGTTTCGTATCTGTGCCTGTTATTCCCAGAGTTTCAAAGATCCGGGGCGAGTAGCTGTGGGAGGGTTAGCGGTGCATGTGTGGCCCCAAAAGCAAGGAAAGCTGCTCTTACTACGTGATGATATTGACGCCGGTCAGGTTCTGGAACGCCATCAGCAGAAGGCCAATGCCGATCCGGTTGCGGGTGGGTGCCTTTCTGCCACAGTCGATGGACGTGATTCCAGAAATCATGCTTTGTTCCTGCGGCAGGGGCTCCAATCTGGATCTGCTCGCGGATCTGCTGCATTTCATCCTGAATCATGGGATGATCGGCGGGAAGCTTTCGGATCCAGATGAGGCTGCGCTCGGCTTCCTCCCACCGGTCTTGCTTTGCATACCACCGGGGGGTCTCCGGACACCAGAAGATCCCAAGGAGCAGCAAACAACCCGGCAGCAGCTGTAGGCCCAGAGGAACCTGCCACTGGGCCATCTTCTCCTGGGGGATGGTGCGATTGACGATATAGTTGATCCAGAAACCCCACATACCGCCCCCCTGGGAACAGATCTCGAAGATCCCGACCAGACGACCGCGAATTGAGGGAGGTGACTAGATGGTCTTTATTAGATCCGTCACTATCTCATCTAGTGTACGGCTAACATACTGTTTCCGCGATGTACACGGGAACCTGTAGGGACACGGAGCCGATGCCAAACCCAGCGATGGCCCGGCCGGCATAGATCATGCCCAGATGGCCTGAAGCAGCAGTCTTGTTCATTCCTTATGTATTAGCCATTGGCAACAATTTTCTAGTGACTAGTGGTTCAAAGCGGTCTTACCATGAGACTTCCTCCCACGCAGAAGATGGAAATGGCCAACACAATGGCCATCTTGCGCCCAAACCGCTCAGCCAAAGGGAAGGTGAGCAGAGACCCGAAGAAACAACCAGCCTGGAAGGTGGACACGATGTTCCCTTCCAGTGTGTCAGTCTCCAGGTCGGATACACGCTCCATGCCAAAATCACGGCGGAAGGGCTCCAAGGCCATGGTGCCTCCGATGACACTAGTATCGTAACCCACTACACCACCCATCGCATTAACCATTCGCCCTCAAGGACATTCTCGGAGTGAAGTGGACATACTGGCAATGGCCCCCATACTCACGACTAGGGCGATGAGATGCACGCGCCAGTTGCGCACCTCAGGTGGATCGTTGCTATTGTCGGCATGCAGATTGAACCCCATGGTGGGCTATGCTGATCACGTTTCAGACAGGGAAAAAGGACAAGACAAGGCTTGCATTGTTTGGCAAGGAGAAATGTGGAGACGCCGGGGCTTTTCTATCGGATGCACCCCGCGATTTCACCACAGAGCACGGCCGTTCGCGCGGACAACATGCCTCACGACGGAGTCTTCCCCGCGTTGGTAGGTAGATCCCCCGCAAGCCACATATCTTTCGTGCTGGTTCTAGACAGTGCTGGTGAAACCCCTCTGGATTAGCTTGCAGCTAGTCATCGCCGATCATCAACGACCCTTCCTGCATGAGCGGGCTTGGCCCGTCTGGGCCTTCTTAACAATATCTTGGCATACCAATGCTGGACCCCATAACGCGGTCGCCGAGCCCGAGAGACTGAGGCTGTGCAATGGTGATCGTTCACCTTCAGAGTTTTATCTAAACCGCAAATGGCTGTGGATGCACGACCAGTAGCTCTCTCATACCAGCGCCAGGAACCGTCTGATCTTCACCACGATGGAAGCTCGAGGAACGCAGGAGCCAGGTGATCTAGGCGCGAACTCGATTCCTGAGATTATTGTTCAGGTGCCCGAAAATAACAGTGCCTCGGGCCTCACCCCGGAGAATGACGATACCCTCTCCAGAGATCGATCGAACAGCAACCTGACCGCCATCGAAGGCCAAACTGGCCGGGATCGAGCCATGAGCGGCAGTACGATGGCCCCCAGCAGCCCGCAGGACGACATATGGAAGGAGAAGCGGGCCTCATCGTGTGGGACGTCGGGCGTCTACTCCGTCAGCGAGCTGGAGGAGGCGCTTCGACCCGACCCGGGCTCCGAGGGTGATTTTGAGGTCAAGGACAACCCATTCGACTTCTCCCCGGGACAGCTTAACAAACTACTCAACCCTAAGTCCCTCGCCGCCTTCGTTGCGTTGGGTGGATTGCCCTCTTTGGTTCGGGGATTGCACACAGATGTCTCGGCCGGCCTCAGCGTGGACGAGTCTGTCCTCAGCGGAGGGAATACAGAGGATGCTGGCGGCATCACATCGAAATCAGCTGGGAAGAAGCCGGCCGAAGTGTTTGAGGATCGAATCCGAGTGTTCAAGCCCAATAGCCTGCCGGAGAAGAAAGCCACGCCGCTGTGGAAGCTCATGTGGATTGCATACAATGACAAGGTCCTGATCTTGCTAACCGTGGCCGCCGCCATTTCCCTCGCCCTGGGCCTGTACGAAACATTTGATCCGAGCCACTCCAGCGGAGGAGGGTCTCATGCCAAACGAAGCTCCGGAATGGGACTCGACTGGGTGGAAGGATGTGCCATCTGCGTGGCCATTTGCATTGTGGTGTTGGTGGGGTCACTGAACGACTACCAAAAGGAACGCGCCTTTGTTCGACTTAACAAGAAGAAGGAGGATCGGGAGGTGACCGTCACTCGCTCGGGAAGAGCGGTGCGGATTTCCGTTCACGATGTCCTAGTGGGTGATATCTTGAACCTAGAGCCCGGAGACTTGGTCCCGGTCGATGGCATCTTCATCAATGGCCACAACCTGAAGTGCGACGAGTCCTCTGCCACCGGTGAATCCGACCAGCTTAGGAAGACCGGCGGCGAGCAGGTGATGCGTCTCCTGGACGAAGGCCACACCCGGGCCCAAGACTTGGACCCGTTTATCATCTCCGGAAGCAAGGTCCTCGAGGGAGTCGGTACCTGTTTGGTGACATCTGTCGGCGTCAACTCCAGCTTTGGAAAGATCCTCATGGCCATGCGCCAGGATATGGAACAGACCCCGTTGCAGAAGAAGCTAGACCATCTCGCTGGTGCTATCGCTAAGCTAGGTACCAGCGCTGCCCTGCTGTTGTTCTTCGTTCTGCTCTTCCGGTTTCTGGGTGACCTGTCGAGCAATACTGGTACCAGCTCTGAGAAGGCCTCGCAGTTCACGGATATCCTCATCGTGGCGATCACGGTGATTGTCGTCGCCGTGCCCGAGGGCCTCCCCTTAGCTGTCACTCTCGCCCTCGCCTTCGCAACCACCCGGATGGTCAAGCTGAACAACCTGGTGCGCGTGCTCAAGTCCTGCGAGACGATGGGCAACGCCACGACCGTATGTTCCGATAAGACCGGTACTCTCACACAGAACCGCATGACGGTGGTGACAGGGACCTTCGGCGATGCCGCCTTCGACGACAAGAGTCAGACAGGCAACGAAATAAGATCAGCAGACTTTGCCAAAGACCTCCTAGCCGAGCACAAGCAGATGATGATCGAATCGGTAGCGATCAATTCAACCGCGTTCGAGGGCGAAGAAAACGGGGTGCCGGGCTTCGTCGGCTCTAAGACTGAAACGGCACTGCTGGGCTTCGCTCGGGATGTACTTGGAATGACCTCGCTGGTGGAGGAGCGTGCTAACGCTCCGACCATCCAGCTGATGCCCTTCGACTCTGGCCGCAAATGCATGGGCGCCGTCTTGCGCTTGCCATCGGGTCACTATCGCTTCCTGGTCAAGGGTGCCGCTGAGATTCTTCTTGGTTACAGTTCAACCTCCTGGACCTCCGCTGGACTGCGACCTATTGATGGCACCGAGCGGGAGCGATTCGGAGACGTTATCCTCTCCTACGCAAAACAGTCTCTCCGGACGATCTCGCTGGCCTATCGTGACTTCGCCGCCTGGCCTCCAGCGGAGGCTGTCGACTCCAGCGATCCCTCGTCCGCCGACCTCAGCCTGCTGCTGAAGGACATGTCTCTACTCGGCGTGGTTGGCATCCAGGATCCCATTCGTCCTGGTGTGCCTGAAGCAGTAGCGAAGTGCCATCATGCCGGCGTGGTCGTGCGCATGGTGACGGGCGACAATATGGTCACGGCTAAGGCGATCGCCACCGACTGTGGGATCTACACGGATGGCGTGGTGATGGAAGGCCCAGATTTCCGCCGTCTCACAGACGAGCAGTTCGATGAAGTGCTACCCAAGTTGCAAGTTCTGGCTCGATCCTCCCCCGAAGACAAGCGCATTCTCGTCACTCGGCTGCGGGCGATGGGCGAGATCGTAGCGGTCACTGGCGACGGTACCAACGACGGGCCGGCTCTTAAGGCCGCCAACATCGGTTTCTCCATGGGCATTGCAGGCACGGAGGTTGCTAAAGAAGCCTCCGCTATTGTCCTGATGGACGACAACTTCGCTTCTATCCTAACAGCCTTGATGTGGGGACGCGCCGTTAACGACGCGGTGCGCAAGTTCCTCCAGTTCCAGATCACCGTTAACATCACGGCCGTCTTATTGACCTTTATTTCCTCCGTGGCGGATTCACAGATGCGGTCTGTGCTGACCGCGGTGCAGCTGCTATGGATCAACCTGATCATGTAGGTTACCCCTTTTCCGCCTCCGAAGACAATACTAACCATCTATATATAGGGACTCCCTAGCTGCTCTAGCACTAGCAACAGACCCCCCAACCGAACAAATCCTCGACCGCAAACCCATCAAAGGCGGCGCTCCGCTCTTTTCAACAACGATGTGGAAGATGATCATCGGCCAAGCCATCTTCCAATTAACCATAACCCTAATCATGCACTTCGTCAAAGCCCCAGGCTTCCTAGACTACGAAGACGACGTCCGACGCTCCGTCGTCTTCAACACCTTCGTCTGGATGCAGATCTTCAACGAATTCAACAACCGACGCCTCGACAACAAATTCAACGTGCTAACCGGTCTCCACCGCAACTGGTTCTTCATCGGCATCAACATCATCATGGTCGGCTGTCAAGCCGTAATCGCCAACTACGGCGGCGTCGCCTTCAGCATCGTCCCCATCAACGGGGTTCAATGGGCCATTTGTATCGTGGTGGCTGCATTCTCCCTCCCCTGGGCCATGGTCATCCGCACATTCCCCGACCCCTGGTTTGCGGCCATCGCCCACGTTGTCGGTAAGCCGTTCGTCATGGTGTATCATCCACTTAGTCGGGGGATGCATTGGATCTGGCGGCCGTTTGGGCGCGGATTCCGTCGTCTGGGGCAGATGATGAAGTTCAAGCGCAAGGATGAGTCCGAGAATGAGTCTGATGCTAGTGATGTGGAGAAGGGGACTTCGACAAGGCATACGAAGGATTGATTGATTGTATATATCTCTTACGATCTGCCCCCACGGCAACGGTTTATGTTTATGGATGGCTAGCTCGCAGTGCCTCGATGTAATATCCAAGAAAATCCCGATACTAGGAGGAGGCATTTCCCCGAGGTTAGGTTATATCAGCCTATTATTTTAGAAATGGTACGTCTCGATAATATCACGGCAGAGCTTTAATTCTAATCCTATAAATACTAGATAGCTGCCATTACTTATAAGCAAGTTGATACGGACTAAATATAAAGGAGATATCTTAAAGTCTGCCTTTTGCCCCGAGACAGTGTCAATCATGACTTTTACTATAAACAATTTATGGAACAAAACAATGACTCTTCGATTCTCATGTTTCTTCTGGCAAACTGTTCTTTTAGGATCAAGTTTGAGCCTAAAGACCATACCCCTCGATTGCTAACACCATAAAAATTGAGAATGACGCCCTTCCTTCCACTGCTACCATGCAGACTGCGTATGAATGATTAGAAATTCTGTTCTCGAAAAGCCACAATAAATCCATGTCGTTCAGATGTCCTTCAGTCGGTTCCGCTTCGTGCAACATAACAGACCCTCAACCAAGAAGCAATAGCAGAGAGCTACCTCAGTCTGTGTCTTCGACAACTGTTGCAGGCTCGTATTCGGCAACCTGTGCACATGAAAATGTACTCAGGCAGATAATGGTTGCCGACCTCACACTGCAACCTTCCAGTGTTACGCCAAACCCATTGCGAGTTCCTGTGATGCTCGCACCCGTTGTCCTCGTGGCGCCGCAGGCCATCGACTATCCGGTGAAACAGGTTTCGGCGGACATGGATATCTGCATTGGCCGGTGCCTCCTCATCTACCGCTTGGACTGCGACTTCCTCAAGCCTGTTCTCATGCCAAAGTGCGCACTCGCATGATTTCCAGACCAAGCCACACACGTAGCAAAATTCGCGGCCGCAGCTACCAACCATTAGTTCTTGTCGTGTACTATGTCGTGATTGCTGTAAGAGACATTACTTACCGACAGGTCATATGGTTGCAGCCGTGGCGGAGCTCTACCATAGTCCGGCAGTTGAAGCATCGCTTCCAGTTTTCAGCTTCCGCTAATGCCAGTACAGCATGAAGAGACTCGTCCATTGGACAATCGACACGAGGGTGGGTGAGTGAACGACATATTACGTGAGTCTGCCGATGACATTCGGGGCAGGTGCCGTGCTCGTTTTGGATGGCGAAGGGAGGAATGAATTTCGAACATTTCGGCTCAGCACAGTAAAGGCGGTCCTTCGCGGTCCATTCAAGGGCCCTTTCGCAGAAACGCTGAAGCTCCTCGTAGTTGAGGATCCTCAAAGCAACTCCAGGTGGCGCGACATTGCCGCAGCATCGAGGCGGGTATAACTCCTCATCTTTGATAGCACCGAGGAACATCTGTCTTGTGCAGTCGCGGCAAAACTCGTGGCCACACGAACCCTTGAACATTATAGTGTCGACCTTGGTGAAACAGGAAGCACATTTTCTCATGACGCTGCTTTTTTGGGGTGGATGTATGAGCGCGGAGTCTTCCTTCAGAGCCACCCGGCTCATAAGATCCCCCATGACAATGGAAACGGCGTCGTTATCGTCTGGCGGTGTGGTATCGTTTTGAATTCGATCGGAGGTTGACGTTCCATTGTGAAGCGCGAGGGCGAATTGGTGATCCTGAGTAGCAACCCTTTCCTCGTGTTGAAGAGCTGCTAGTATCTTCTGGTCAGTTGCAACTGCTGTGCTCGTGCTAAGTGCCAATGTCTCCTCTTCGATAGAAACTTGCAGTGCCCGAATATCGTCCCTCAGGCTCGCGAGGGCAACGTCAAGGTCTGTTCCCTTTCCTTTCTGTCTATTTTCAAGATCATTCAGGTCCTCAAGGAGAAGCCGGAGTATCATCCGCTTGTCCTTATCTTGCTCCATCTTGAGGGGTAGAATTGAAACTTGGAGGTTTGATGGCCTGTCAAAGGGGAATGAGGAAAGAGGGGGAGGGAAAAGAAAGAGAGAGAGAGAGAGAGAGAGAGAGAGAGAGAGAGAGAGAGCTGTCTTTACCAGAGGAGGAACAAGAAAGGTCACCAAGTTCTGGTCTTTGACACTATAAGGGCTTTTGTTCTTAACTGTGCTATTTGCATAGAAATTGATTGATCCCATATCCTGTCTAAATCCTACTTTGTCCAGGGCTTTCGCTTGTCGCCTTAGATAGTTGCTCTTGGGGATATCAACACTGTCGATGTTTCGATGACTGGTAAGGACTTCAATCTCAGATACTCACTTTACTGGATACCAGCCCTGGAGTTCTTCTACTACCTTATTAATTTCTCAAGGCTTTTGTCCATATGTACTTATCCAAACAATCATAGTTGAATAAGGCGGTTTTGACATGTCCACAATGACCTATGCTGCGTTGCATAAAGTCTAGGTTAGAGGGAAAGCGAGTTTGAATGCCGACGTTCAATCATCGAGGATGAATCGCTTCAGCAATGAGACATTTACTTATGCTATTAATTCTATAGGGTCTCGAGAATTGAAGACAAAGGCAGTATATTTTCATCTATTCATAACATCAAAGGGAACAGGAACGATCTACATCACAACCGTTTGCCATTATAACAAAAAAAAAATTTGGCCAAACGATTAAAAGCCGATCGAAATATCTAGCTCCATGAAACATCTCTTTAAAAAGGTCCTTTTCGTCATAACGCGATTCACCAAAATAGGTCAGAGTAAAGCGCGCTTTTGAAATCGGGTTTTCCGTCAACCCAAAAGTAAAACACATCAGGTCATTCCAGTATCATGAAATGGAATGCATCTACTGCTTCTCCCCAGTCTCGCCCTGGGCCTCGCCTTCGGCGGGGGCATCCTTCATCTCGGCATCGCCCTCGGCGCCCTTCTTGGCGGCCTCCTCTTCGGCCTTCTTGGCCTCGAGCTCGGCGCGACGCTTAGCGGCGGCCTCCTCCTCGGCCTTACGGACAGCATCACGCTCGGCCTCGACCTTCTCCTTGTAGCGCTGGATGATAGGGCCGGAGATGAAGCGGATGTCATCCATCTTGGCAACGTAGACGGACTTGGTGGTGTCCTCGCCTTCCTCGTAGAGCCAGTCCTGGAAATGATGTTAGTATGGCTGACCATGAAAATCATTGAAGAATGCTGGGTCAAAACTAACCTCGGTGTCCATGAGCTTGGCCTTCAACTTCTCCTTCTCGTCCTCGTTGGCGAACTCGGAGTACACGCCATCGATCTTGTCACGGAGCTCGTAGATGGAGGCCTCGAGCTCGTTCTTCTTCTCGTCGGTCTCGGCGACAAGCTTGTCCTCCATGTACATGGCGTTCTCGCGCTCAGTCCAGGCCTCCTTGGTAGCCTGGTCGAAGCCGCCGGTAGCGGAGGCAATGGGGAGATCACCCTTGCGAACCTGCTTCTTAACCTTGCGGGTCTTCTTGGGCTGCTCCTCCTTGGAGTCGGTGTCCATGTCACCCTCCTTCTTCTCCTCCTCGACGGGCTCCTCGACCTCCATATCCTCGACGTAGTATCCAGACTCGACGTTGAGGATACCGTGCAGGTTGAGACGGGCCTTGAGTTTGCAGATCATGAAGTCGTTGTTGGCATCGGCCTGGACGCCCTTAACAGAGAAGCGGCCAATCCAGGGGTTGACCTTGCCGGGCATAGCCTCGACATCGGAGTAGCGGGCCTCGAGATCGAAGGGCTGCTTGCGGTAGAATGTGAGGATCTTGGTGGAAGGCATAACATTGCCACGGCTGAAGACAGTGAGGCTGGTGTCCTCATCGGGGATCTCAGGAGACTGCTCCCAGGTGAAGTCGATGGGGTAGTTGACAATGTCGTGGACGGCGAAGTCACGGACACGGAAAACGGGGGAGAGAGTAGCACAGCTGAAGGCACAACCGCGGGCAATGGCCTCATCCTGGTTCAGGGTGAAGGACAGACCCTTGCCGAAGAACTTGCTGATGGTCTCCTTGATAGCGGGGACACGGGTGCAGCCACCGACCATCTCGATATGGTCAATGTCTCCAACCTGAAGCTTGGCCTCGGAGAGTGCCTGCTCCAGAGGAGCGGTCAGGCGGTCAAGAAGAGGCTTGACCATGAGCTCGAGCTCCTCACGCTTCAGCATAGCGCGGACATCAGTGTCATCCATGAGAGACTCCACGCTCAGAGGTGCCTGGGCGTTAGCGGACAGAACCTTCTTGAGCTTCTCGGCGGCAACCAAGGTGCGGGTCCAGGCCTTGCCGTTGGTGTGGATGTCGACCTTGAACTTCTCCTTGAACTCGACGGCGAGGTGCTCGGTCAGAGCCTTGTCGAAGTTACGGCCACCGAAGTGACGATCGTAGGCGGTAGCCTTCACGTTGAGTTCACCCTTGCGGAACTCGACAATGGAGGCAGTGTAGTCGGAGTAACCAATGTCGACGAACATCACACGGCGGGGCTTCTCCTCGGGGGCGGGGAGATCCAGCTTGGTGATACCCCAGCCGAGAGCGGTAGCGGTGGTGTCGTTGATGAGACGCAGGACGTTGAGACCGGCAATATCACCAGCGTCGATCATAGCGCGGCGTTGCACATCAGTGAACCAAGCAGGAACGCTGATGGTGACGTCGGAGACGGGAGTGCGCAGTTCCTTGCCGGTGATGTCCTTGATCTTGGAAAGGTAGGAAGCGACCAACTGAGTGGCTGTGAACTTCTCCTTCTTGCCGAGGTAACTGACCTCGACACCGGCCTGGCCATTGACGTCGACCAGGTTGCATGTGTTATATTCCTGCTCGATGGCGACATCGGGGTCGTTGAAAGAACGGCCGATCAGGCGCTTGAGAGAGCCGACGGTGTTCTTCAGGTTCGAGATCTCTCCACCCTTGGCGGCCTCGCCGAGGGCGCGGCTGCGAGGTGTGAATCCAACGACGGAGCTAGAATAATCCAAATCAGTACTCAGTTATCCAGTGGCTAGCAGGGGGTTTGGGGACGTACGGGGTCTGACGGTTAGAAACCTCATTGGCAATCTATAATGTCAACAAGTAGTTAGCGCAATTGCTCATATTTGTGGTGTCATGATCCATCTGGAAGGAAAGACTGTAAATCCGAATCAAGACCGTGGGGTAATACGCACAATGTCAATGCCCTTGTTGCGGGCAACACCAATCTTGGTGCTTTGCGCACCCAGATCTATACCGACGACACTCATTATGGAAGTAAGTAGGGGAATATGGGAGGG
>PKQL01000246.1:0-38466 GCA_002916455.1 Penicillium sp. CF05
AAAAAAAAAAAAAAAAAAAAAAAGAAAGGGAAAAGGAAGAAAAGTAAAGTGGAAACCGATGACTCCATGACTTGGAAGGTCTAGACTTGTCCCGACCTGAAGAGTCTGGCCCCAACCCTTGCCCCCAATTAGTACCCAGTACATGGTCTAGTGCCTATTAACCCATACTATCGCTAAGTACCTAATACCCACTCTTCTCTTCCCGTCAATTTCCATTCGATTCACGCCCTCTTTTGCTTCTTCTTCTTCTTCTCTTGTCTTCGTCCTTTTTACTCCCAAAAATATTCAATCATTTCCTCTCTTTAACTCCTTTCTTTTAACATCAACTCATTATAGTATCCAACCTCCAAATTTCCCCCAACTTCCAACCTTGGACCTGGTCATCATCTTTTGGTCATCTTTTGATCATCTATCATCTTTCGACGGATGATTCATGACGGCTGCCATCTCCTTCCGTCCGTTGGATAACACAGACTGGATGACATCCGCATGCAATGGACAGTACTGGCCCGTCACTTCCACTCCTGACGATCACACCATGCATGTCCTACCAACAGTGAATCTCGACAGAGCACATCTCCCCCAGAACTCAGATACACAGGAAACTTCCAACCCCACCAGGATTCGCCGACGAGCTTCACAAGGATCTCTTCGAACAAGACCGTCACCGGTATCTCGCTTTCTCTCCAAGAGCAGCGTTGCCGTGAACTTCCCATCGTGGGATCAACGGACCTCACCTAGTTCTCCTGGTTCGCCCTACCGTGTGGAGTCTCGCACTCGGTCGGTCGACTCTCGCCTTCGTCTTTCAACAACTGTGTCTCGCGGGCCGAGGCCTTTGGCTGCTTCCCCATCTTGGAACTCTCACTATCAATCCGAATACCCCGCTACATTACCCCCCACGCCGCCAGAGGAGGAGATCCACGTTGCGTGGAACCCCAAGTCCGAGATGATGTTGTTCGACACACACTCCCACCCCAGCTCTATGGCTATGATGGACGACACCCCGAGTGTGGACAATTCCTCCGCGACCGGTGCTTCGGATACACTCAGCAGCCCATCCGATGGGCTTTCTCATAGGTCCTCCAGCTCTGGAGGCAGCCCTGGACCCCACGATGATATGGACTGCCAGCAGGATATTGGCTCATGGCTGGATCATGGCATCAACTTGACTGGTAAGCTATCCACACATCTGTGCTTCAAAGGCCAATCACTGACCTTTTCCAGCTTCATCACTTGCCTTTTGCAAGACACGAAGCGAGGCCGTCAAAATCGTTTCCCAGACTCTCCCATATCCCAGGACATCTGATCAGGCAGTACCAGGGCCAAAAACCGACAGTGTCTTTTCCTCCGTTGTGCAGGCTGTTCACAACCACTTGCAACCTGGCCAGTCACCCTATATCAATGTTACCCACGCAGTACCGGAGCAATTCAGCCTTTCGAACCTGCCCCACTCTCCCCCCAGCACCCCTCGTTCTCCAACTGCGGCCGAGGAATACTTCAACGCCACCGTTTTCTCCAGTGCAGCAGTTGTGAGTGCTTACCATGACTACCGTGGACCACTCCAACGGCAAATGTCTCACGCCCCGATGCCCATTGTTCCCCCTCGCAGTGTCCACATCTCGGTCCTCGAGCGCTATCTCCCCCCAACCTCCGCTCAAGAATACCGTGATTTGTTTTGCCGTACCCGTCCATCATTCCTTGTTGACCGCATGAGCGAGCTGGCACCTAATGGCGGCTCCCTCCTGTTCGTGTACCCGACCAAGAAAGGTGCATCAACCTTCAAATCCCAGTATCTGGGCCCCATCCTCGACCCCCTTCTCCGCCAACTCGTGGTAGTGAATGAGTTGTCCGCAGACGTGGGTCGCTACCTCGGCAAGCTCTCGCCCGTCTCTCAAATGGATGACTTTGCCACCATGAAGGCGAACATCGTGGCTCTTTGTGAATCACTGAGCGATAACGATTCCTCCTCTCGGTTCCACGTGGCCGATGCAGGCCGTGGGGAGACCCACCTCGACCGCGGCCTCTGGGCCGAATGGTTCATCCACCAGGAGAAGCCCCGCATGAAAGAAGTCCTCAGTCTGTACTGGCAAAACGGCCGCCGTTCATCTAAGAACGCAAGCTCTGGATTCTCCGGCATGATGGGCAACAAGGAAGTCACCTCTTCCGGGCTCCTGAGTGAGATCTGCGATGGCATCCGCAAGCGGCGCTATTGCGAGGACAATGAGCCTCGTGATGGCATCGAGGTTGGTGTCTTTGTGATTCGTCGAACGAATTAGATCGTTGCAGAATTGCTAGATCACTCTTTCTCCCTGTTCCTCGAATCCCTCACCCCTTTTCATTCTTCCACCCCTTCTTCCGCAATAGCATATTTTAACAAACGGCCTTCACAAAAGATGACATGGGACCCAGGAGGTGTTCCAGGTGTTGGACTTCGATTTTCCGGTGCGAAATAATTTTTTTGCACCCTGCATGACTCGTTTGGGGGTTGTATTCCCGCTGCGACTATTTTGAATGAACTATGAATACCCCGGTTGTTGTTGGCGATTCGGGTTTTATGAACTTTTTGGACTTTCTTTTCCTGTCTTTATGATGGATATAGATATACACGATTTTGTGGGAATATATCTGCTATTAACAATATCTCTTCTTTTTCTGTAATCTACAATATCACTAAAGTATATGTGGTGGTCGTGCTAGGTCTCGTCAGGCTCCCATTTAGGCATCACCGTGACATAGTGTCACCACTCCTTTACCACGGTTGTCCTATGCCTTTTATTGCAAAAAACCAAATGCATCAGATTACTACCTCACCACGAACAGAGGCCCTTTATCTAGCTGAGAGCTACCACATAGAGTAATCGTTATGAGTTCTTCCACTTGATTAACTGTTTGTATGATCCATGATCTAAACAGCTGCGATCAGATTGTACAATTGTCTGTGCCGATGTATATAGCTTACAATAGCTGTAGTCCTGATTGCAACCTTGGAAGGCACACGAATAGAAGACGGGGAAACTGTTGTATGTCACTACATTATTTTTTTTTATCTTTCTTCTTCCTAACACTTTCTCTCAATTAGAATCAGGAACTCCCGTCCATTTCCTCTTCACGTTGTCTCCGTCACCTTGCTGTCTATTCTCCTCGGGGCGGCCAAATATTCTGCCGTCCATATTCGACGGTGACCCACCCCTCCCATCTCATCTTCCTTCGATTACCAACTTAATGCCATCTACCACCCTTTCTCGCCCATCCTCGCCACATACAATGTCCTATCCGAATCCTCCACCCCTCAGCCCTGGTGGCGGGGCTGGCGCACCCTCGAAACGCGACAAGCGGCGCACCGCGCTTCAGGAGCGGCTTCAGGAACTGACGGGTCAGTTCAGCAATAATCGGGATATCCAGTTTCGTCAGCAGTTGCACGCACTTCAGTGTGACATGACTCTGATCAACAATGCTGATCCTTATGGGACTGGACCGCTCCCAGACTCCGCGGAGAGCATTGCTGCGTTGATTGAGGAGACTGTTGGTGGCGGCAGCAAGTTTGCGAAAGAGATGGCTGGCCTCGCTGGATCCTGGTATTCCAAGTTTGTGCAGGAGGTTAATGAGATTAAGGAGAAGAGAGATGCAGAATTGGTCACGGCTATGGTGAGTTTACTGTTCTTCCCAGCTGTGAGGAATTGACCCTAATCAATGGCATTTTTTTTCTTGTACAGAACAACTACAACAACGTTATGGAAAGACAACAGCGGGATCGTGACTTCCGCACTTACTTCGCACAAGAAGAATTTCGTAACTTGTCTTCTACCCTCCGAGAGCGATTGGTACAGAATATCTCCGGCAAGCGCGCCCGTCTGATGCGTGAAAAGGAGCAGCTCGACATTGCCGACACCAATGCCCTTCTCCTTCACCCCAACCAGTTCAGCATCACGAACCCTTCCAGCCCTGGCGGTATCCACAGCAACCGTAAGACCACTCGGCACACCCGTCACCGCGTTGACCTCGACGAGCTGGGCAACGGTTTTATGTCGGAGTTGAACAAGCGCAAGCGGAAGGCTCCGGAAGAGGACAATGGGTCGCCTGCGCGGGACGCGGGCGATGCTACTCCTGCGAAGCGCAACAAGGCCGAGGTCACAAAGGAACAGGTCGCACCTTCTTACTCGATCCACTCCCTATTCACCGACAAGGAACTCAACGCACACGCCAACCAGGCACACCTGGCCACGATTCACTTCTTCTCTACATCTAGACGCCCAGACCACGGATCCGGCGCGGTGACGAACGGCAACAATACCGATGCCGAAGATACACCCGAGGGCACAGGCCATGAAGATAACGGCACCCCGAGTGCAGCCGACATGATGCGCACCGCCAGTCACAACTTCCACGCTACCCGATCTACCCGCACCACCGCTGCGCACAGTGCTCTGAGCGCCCTAGCCGACCTGGCCGATAAGCCCGCCACCCGCCCCATCCTCCCATACCACGTTCTGTCCAACCACCACGCACGACCCAACGGCAACGCGCCACCATTGACCTCCCTAATGAACGAGGAAGTCGACGACGACTGCGCTCGCATTAGCCGGCTGGCCAGCAAACCACAAAATTGGATCGACGCATCTCTAGTCGAACTTGTGGCTGCACCTCTTCCTACTTCCGCAGAGACGATCGATGGCCACCCTGCCGATCCCGCTGTCTTCAGCCAGCTGCACCCGGATTTCTCGCCCGCAATGGGTATCGACTGGACTCCTACCGCCCACAACCCGGGCTTTGAGATGTTCCAGCCTGCGGCCATGGAGCGCGAGCGCAGTCGCAAACGTACCCGCAATCACTGAGGGATATGCACATGAAGTTTCGGATGTACGTTAAGATGGGATGGGATGGTGTTCACTGCAGGAAGCGGTTTCGGATTACCCTTTATCATTGATCATATTAGCTATGTTGTGAGGGATGGACCTCGGAGGAGTTTGGGATTTTGTTTCTTTTTCTGTGTTTATTTTCTTCTTTCTTTTTCGGATCATGTTCGCCCCGACCTGTCAGGCGTTGTTGGGGATCACACATAGTACTTTGTTTCTCAGATTCACGCTTGCCCCTATGTTGGGTAGTACAATTTACATGGATACCTTGTTCTTCAGTCTCTGTAACTTGGGTTCTAAGTGTTATCAATCTATATATTATAGCTTTGGGCCACGGAGATCCGTCTACCTGGTCAGCGCGATATATGGTCAATATTACAGGCCAATGGCATTCGAGAGAATGATCCTATCCCACCATGTTCAAAGTTCACTAACCTACAGACTCCCAAGGCCTAACCATTGCAATCCTAGTCTTCTATTACCTTTCGACTACGCCAGATGCTCACCATCAAATTACCCAGTGGGTCAACACAACTTCCTCGAACAAGCCGTTCGCCTACATCCATAACACCGGACAAACGTACATTCTAAACGAGGCCTCCTTCCAAGCCCTCCAACCAATCCCCACTAAGACAACCTACAAAGTATCCAGCTCGCGAAATCTACTACGCAGCAGTCGACTATTAGGTTTAATTTGGCTCTGCGCTTCTGGGTTGACGTTATCGTTCGAGGTTGATATCAACTTAGGGCTAGCATCTATACCATCATCATGACAAAAACGGAACTCATCACCGACTACTCTATCAAGCAGATCCTCGATATTTTCAATACCACAGCAAACACAATAAGCCTCCAACCACCCTTCAACCTCATGCTCCGACGCGCCCTCCCCATCCACCCACCCATCCCCAAACCAATGACAGCTCCAGCTCCAGCACGACCTAAAGCCGAATCTCCCAAACCCCTCTTCAGCGGCAACATCCCAACCCTCCAAACCTTCACCGAAGACACCGCAACCCCAACCTTCCACAGCCGCATCCTCCCCGCCATAGAACACGACCACCTCGAACTCGAATCCCACAGCAACAAAATCCTCTCCTCATCAAACCCAGACGAACAAACCCGCTTCCAAAACCAATTCGTCTGGGAACTAGCCCGCCATTTAATCGGCGAGGAACTCGTCGTCTACCCGGCGTTGATCGAGTCCCTCCCGGACGGCCAGGGAATAGCCGATAAAAACAGACTCGAGCATCAGGGCGTTAAGCAGCAGTTGAAAGCGTTTCAGGGTCTTGAGTCTACGGATAAGAGGTTCGTGCCGACGCTTAAGGGGCTTATGCGGGATTGGGGGATTCATGTTAGACATGAAGAGGAGGTGGATTTGCCCCGGCTTGAGGAGTTGTTATCGAAAGAGGAGAGTGTTGAGTTGACTAAGTCCCTGGATCGGGTTAAGATCTTTGTGCCCTCCAGATCGCATCCGCTTGCGCCTACGGAGCCGTTTTTTGAGACGGCTGTTGGGCTTTTGACGGCGCCCATTGATTTTTTGGCGGATTTGTTTCGGAAGTGGCCTGATGGGAAGGAGAAGAAATAGGGGTTTAGGGGGGTTAGATTGGTTGAAATTGCATTGCTATAGTAGGAAATAATATGTTTTACTTTAGTGTTCCTTAAGCGTAGAGATTAGAGAATTAAAAGACCAATGGAGTAACTTAATATATGCCTTTCAATGCAAAAAGCTCAGATGAACAGTATCGTCGAGGCTGATAGGCCTAAGACATGTGACCCAGGTCTGTGTATTTTGAACTCCTCGCTCAGCCCCCTCCAGCTGCTTCTGGTTACCTCAAGCAGGCTTAATTTGCTGGTCTTCAGCATCATAGGCTCAAAGCATTTTCTTATGCCTGGCTGCGAGAACTGACTATCAATGCCTCCACGTCGCCGTCCCAAGATATCTCTCTGGGCTCGTTTCCGAACATGGCTTCGCTATGCACACTCACCCCTCAAACTACGGAATAGTCTCATCCGACTCAGCCATCAGCGTCAGTACCCCTTGCTCACGCTCCTGCGCATGTTCATCCCCTATCCGTCCTGGTTCTTCCCGATTCCTGGTCCATTTTCTCCCCGCGCGCTTATTGAAGACGCGAAGAATGAGACGGGTATCATCACATCTCATTTTGACGATATCCATAATCTCCGCGCTATTCCTATCTGGCGTATGCGTGACACGCCTTTGCGATCGATCTATCGGCTCTATGAGCTCCACCTTGCTGATCATTACGCGCGGATGGGATGGGAGACGGAATATTTCTTTTATCGGCGAGATTGGAAGCTACGAGATATACTAGACCCGAGAGATCCCGATCCGATTCGCTACGCGATTATCGCTTCTATTGTTGATGAATTACACGAGGCGGTTAATTGGAAATTAAGTCTGGGTCTACGGAGAAATCGAGAGCATGTTTATCGCGAAGAAGATGGAGACCCGTGGCCACCCTTCACTCTCGAGGAACTGCCTGATTGGACAAAGAAGGTCGCCCCAATTGATAAGGAACTGCTAAAGCTGTCGGTGCCACCAGAACCACTAGATATGGAGGGGAATCTAGTGCTTGAAGCTAATGGCAAAAGTCCCAATTTTGCCCGACGCAATATTATCACCAACACTGGCTGGCTCTATACTGTCTAGGAACGATTCAATTGAACATGTATTTAAGCACTTAAAACCAAAACTATCTGAATATCTCCTCGTTGTACTTGTGGCGGTTTGCATCGGCCACTTGTTGCAATGTCTTGTAATCAGGAATCACATCAAACCCGTTCATGTTCATCATCCGAATCGATTCTAGATCGAGAGGGCCGTTGTTGCGCATCTTCAAAATGTTCAAAAAAGCAATTGCATCCGCTATATCTAGTTCCGCCTTGCGGTCCCGGTTCGCGGCGTGGATTCTCCTTAATTTGCGCTCGAGAGCCCATTCGATTGGAGCGGCTAGGTCCTCTAGATTCTCTTCTTTGAAAAGCGTGATACCCTGTTACGTGGCTTGTTCAAACAGGGCCTGTCGAGTTTTCTTAGTGACGAAGATAGCCATATCATCATTGACCCATTCATCATTATATGATAGCCGTTCTGCCACGTCAAGGACAACATCCCGAAGGGCACCTTCGATATCCTTGTCTCCGGCAAATTCTGGGTCAACCAGGAAATAAAGATCACCTGTGCTGTCGCGGTTCTTGAGATAAGACACTGCAACGAACCTCCCAGCAGTGATGAGTGGGCACAGCAGGATTCCCCCCAAAGTCGTGATTTTTCGTGATGTCTTGTACCCTGCGACCATGTTATTTGTTTGGAGGGAAGGGTATGATCAGAAGATTGAACCACTGAATATTGGTTATATGAGACGAAGTTAGATACATGTATGCATGCCAACATATTCAATTTCTACTCCTGATTTACCAAGTCCATTCTGCGCCATTCGGCCACTAATTAGAGTACTCTATGCTAAACGAACAATGCAACTTGGCGTATACTATATTTTCAGGCTTAGACTTAGAAGCCACTTTCGCTACTATCTCATCCCTCCACAGTCAACACGGCCGATCCCGTCGTGCCCAACCGCTGCCCTGAATAGCCATACCGCTGCAAGCGACGCAACCGCCCTAGTCGATTCGCAGTCTCGACCGCATACTGCTGCATCTCATCATCACCTGACGAAGATCTTCGCCGCTTCCACGCCTTACGGAACTGGTGCTGCTCGTCGTCCTGCTGTCTATGTCGCATAGACAGGAAACAAGCATGTGCTTCCTTTTCTTCGCTCAGGGCCTGGACCTGAAGCATTGACCAATTAGTTCATGATTCGTTATTTACCAAGCTCAGAAGTGCGAGAATCAACTAGACTATAGAACAACACACAGCAAGAGAAATATGAGAAACACTTTCCACATACATATGATAACCACACCTCCTGCTCGGAACTCCATGCCTTCTGACACCTCTCCAGCTGTCTCTGCGCATGCACAAGCTCCCTCTCTTGCTCCACTGTCCACCGGTCTCGACTGCGGATAATGCTCGCCCAACTAACAGCGCGAGCGAGCTGGGCCCGCGTCGGACGCGCCTGGTTGGAATAGTGCGCCCGGCACTCGGGACTCGAATCCGACGCTGCACCCGCGATATGTTCCAGCGTAGATGATGTTGATTGCAGGGTGGGGGCGATGTGGTGCGCGTTGGTCTTCACCGCTACCTGCACGTGGCCGTGGACGTCACGGGGCATGGATATGGATTCATTGTTCTGGGCGTGGGGGTTGCTGTTTGAGTCTGACAGGATGGATTCATTTCCGTTAAGATGCGTTCCCAGTTCGGGGGCTTTGCCTTTTAGACTTGTTTGTCGCTTCCAGGGGAGGGATAGTGGTGGCAGGGCTCGATGGACGATTGTAAATACCGACATAGTTGATCGACACGCATCAACTATATGTATGGAAAAGGGATAGAAGAGATAATCCAAGTATAGGGTGATATACTTGTTATCCTGATATCTGAGATTTTTCATCTCCCCGTATCGTACCAACCCTTGCTTTTTATAAATGTCCCGGTTCGCCTCCCAAGTGGTCCGGCACGATCTAGCCAGACCAACACCGAAGGACGAAAATGCGTGCAGGGACACCTCGCAGGAACCTCGCACGGGGGTGGGGAATGCGAGGCTCTCCGGCTTCTGCTTGGCTGCCCACGCGATAAGTATACGATCGTGCAGGAGACGCGGGGTGGCCTGGTTGGTCGAGATGGTGGAGGACTGCAGGTCTGGTCGAGATTTCAATGTAAATTTTGTTCGCTTCTGGGACGGTCTGACAGTTTGAATGCTTGGTTGTACAGTTGTTTCATCAAGATGAGACAAAAATGGGCTTCGGTCGTTGAAGTTGACTTGGTGTAAAGTCCTGCGTTCTGGATTCACCTCACAGATAAATGTTCCAAGGTTTCCATCCCTGCTGCGTCAGATAGTCGGGGAAATAAGGGATCTTGACGCAGCAGACCTCCGTAATTGGCTGGATACGCATGTTCGAGATGCAATATACACATGGTGTTCGCAGTTGAAGTCAAGGATCCCCTTCCGGGATTTGGTACTTTGGTCACTTTGATCGAGAACTTGGAAGTTATAGTATACAGCACCCCATTCATGTCCATCTGATGAGGCTACATATGTAGAGACTATAGATGCCTAAACTAATCGCAGGCGCAATAAACCCCCAAAAACAGCCCTAATGCTGCATCCAAGCCTAACCAATAACCGTGAGGGAATCATAACCATAACAGACGCATTTTAAACAAAACCATGACGCCAGGTGCTTATCGGATATCCAAAAAAAGTGCATAATATAAGAAGAAGTGGGCGAAGAAAAAAAAAATAGACGTTTATCGCCATGTATCCACTGAAGTACCCCGGTTGGCCTTGGCTTTTCGTCCCTCTCGGATCTGTTCGCCAATAATGATGCTGATGAGTCTCCGATGCAGATCAGCTTCTGTCCAATCGATCTGTCCGCTGCCACCATATTGCATGTCAGCCTGAGCAAGCTCGTAGGCAAAGCGATCGATGATGGCAAATTGGATCTCTGTGATGGGTACCCCGTGATGGCCATCGGAGGTCCATATCCAATCACCGATGATGGCAGCCCGCCCTGGAGCTTCGTAGTATTCAAAGCGCTCAGGGTATCGCTTGGCAACTCGGTAGATACGACGAAGCGCGGCGTAATGCTCGTCGGAGAAGTATCCGAAGACAGCAAGTGGTCGTGGCCCTGGGAACGAACCATCCTCGTGGTTCACCGGCTCTGCATCCTCGTTCTCCAAGGAGTCTTGCGAGACACCCCGCTCAGAGACCGGCGCCTCTTCTTCCTCCAAGAGGTCTCCAGAGACACTTCTATCGTGTATTATTGGGCCATCCTTTTCTTCCATTGTGGGGAGAGGATCTTCCTGTATCTGGGGAGACTGAGATGGTGATGGCTGTCTCCAATAGCTCGCGGGTGACTGGCTCGCTTGCTTTGAGAGCGGTTCATCCTGGAGGTGTCCGTCAAGGTCCTTCGCAAATTCAATGCTGGCCATTTCCTGTTCATCTTTCGAGTCAGATGCTTCCTCTGGGATAGTACTAACACTTGAGCTTCGGTCACGGTTGGGAGCTTTCAGCCATTGCGGGGTGAAGCTGGTTATTTTACTGAACCAGGATGATGCAGGCTCTTGCCTATTGTGCTGATGAGATTGTGGGGTGGAGGCAGAATCCACGTTGGGAGATTCCGCTTCGCTGAGGGCGGCATTAGGAACGCTGATGCTGTCATGGTCTTCTTCCAATGATTCTTGCATAGGCGGGCTTCTTTGTGCAGCCTTCGGTGATGTCTTGCTATTGAGGAACGCGTTTTGCGGACTGGGGACCCATGGGTTGGGAGTATCAGGGCTGGACTGGGAGAGAGGTTGTAAACGAGTACGCGCTGGCGTACGCGATACGGGCCCCTTCATCACAGAATTATTGACTGGGGAGTTCTGTGTATCTGATGGGCGGGCGAGTAAACTCCGAGGTGTACTCGTTCCATTGTAATACCGTGCGCGGTTTGGTGTATCCTCTTCCGCAAGCAAAGCAGACAGATCAACTTTTTGTTCACGGAGCTCGCGAACTTTAGACGGCCCAAAGCGCGCTACATAATCATGCTCTGAAGGAGCGTAAGGTGATGAGCTCAGGTTGTCTTGATCTGCGGAAATCGGAAGGTTGCCCAAAGGACGTGCAAGTGGCTGCGGAGGAGACTGAATATCATCGTCCTTAGAGTGTTGTGAAATATGGCTGTGGTCGTTGGCTTCGAGTTGCCAAATATCATCATAACCATCATCCTCATCTTCTAAGGGTTCGGGCTCGGGCTCAACATCTTGGGGCACGTATGCTGGTTCTGGTACGGGCCCAGGCGCGGAATCATTGAGCTCTTCATCAAACCCATTTCTGGTCTCAGGTTCAAATCGCTGTTCATATTCAAGTCCGATTTCTGCATCATCTTCCGCCTCATTTTCATCGCTATCAATATAAACGACCGACCGTGAGTTTGAAGCCATCTGAGCCTGTAGGCTGACTGATTCTCGTTCAAGCTGCCATCGTGCCTCCTGCTGTGCCTTTTGGTGGGACACTGGGCTTTGCTGCAGTGAGGTGTTGAGGTTGGAATGTGACGGTTGATTGTATCTTTCTTGCGTCCCGGTCTCATCTTCAGATGGTTGATCATGATCCCGACGTGTATTTTGGCGGGACATCAGGCTTCGTCGTAGGGAGTTGTTGAGTTCGGGATGTAAAGGTTGGGTGTATCCATCTTGCCCCTGGATCTCGTACTCAAAGGGTTGATCATGCTCCTGCTCTTCCGATTCTTCATCGTTGAAGTCGTTATAGTGACGTGCTTCTTGTTCTTCTTGTTCCTCCTGGAGACGTTCCTCCTCGAGACGAGATGCTTCATGATCTGCTGCTATGGCCGCAGCCTCATCTTCCTCGGCGAACATTCGACGCATAGCAAGCTCCTGCCCTAGCCCCATAGCGGCTCGGAGTTCTCGCTGTGTCTCAGCGTTGAATGTGCTGAAAACACCCTCCAACCGACGTCTTTTGTGACGAGCATTACTCTTACCCGACCACTCGTCTTCTTGAGGCCTAAAGGGACCCTGCAGGGCCAAGCTAAGACGAACAAGTTTGGCCAAGCTCTTCAATGTCCTCTTCTTTGGAACAATGGTTGGTTTAGCGGGAGACGATGCGGCGGGGAGTTCAGGGTAGGCAATCTCATTCACATAGTCCACAGATTGCGGTTCAGTCACATGTGCAGTGTGCTTCTCCGGAATATCGGTGCTAGGATTTTCGTATAACCCAGGACGTAGGGCCGTAGTGACTGGACTGGATGGCTTTTGAGTGCGATAATCACCTCGGAGGTCTTCGATCGTCCCAGGAAGTTTGCGTTTCAACCGGTCCCCGACTTCCTTTGGTTTGGGACCACCGTTCGTCATAGCACTAGAACCGAAGCCATGCTGTTTGGCCGATGGGAGTGTGTCAAGTGAAATCATAGTGAACCCTTCACTTTCCATGATAGTGTCGAACTCGTCGTACTCGTCTGCGGGATCTTCAACGGGTTCAGTCTCAGCATGATGGGGTTCTGCCCTTGGGTGATGATCCACGTCGGCTTGTTGGGTTTGATTTTCTTCATCGGCCAGCGAAGACGTGGGGGTCGGCGTCGGATATGTGCGCGATTGTGGGCTGGCGGTATTGTGAGAAGAGGCTCGCGATGACAAGTTTGCTCTCTCACGTGTAGGTGATGGCATTTTTGAAGGGGTAGAGTGGATGTTTTCATCATCCAAAAAGTGATGTTCCGTAGCCCCGATGACAGGTGTCTCCAAACTCGTTCGGCCGTACTCATGGCGAAGATTGCCCAGATCTTCCATGACCGGCTCAGTTGGGTCAGGAAGCTCTGCAATTGACATGTCTGAGTTCCCCCAAGAGTCGTCTTCGGAGTCTGCATCCCCCACGAGATTCAAGGGACTGGCGTGCGCATTACTCCCAGCGAAAGAATCTGTCGGACTGAATCGTTGTTGGCCTTGGCCAGTGTTGCTGGCGAGAGCATCCGTGGGGCTGAATCGTTCGTGGCTCAGACTAGTCTCACTGGGCATAGTATCCATGGGACTGTATTCACGTTGGCCTGGACCAGCTTCATTGGAGATGGTGTCCATTGGACTGGATTGCTGGGCTTGACGGGAATCACTGTTGGGAACGATATCCATCGGACTAAAGGGATGTTCATATTCAACAGTCGGCGTTGGTTGATCATCCAGCAACTGAAAATCCAGTGGTTTGGGTTTGGGCGTGCTCCGTGGTCGGCCTCTTCTACGTGGCTGAGAGTCAACTTGTATCCCAGGAGTATGGCCCGGTCCAGGAGTATGTCCCGGCCCAGGTGTATGCCCAGGGCGAGGGGTCTGCCCAGCGCCCGCGAGAAACGGGGACAAATTGATATCAGACTTTCGTGGACGCCCTCGCCGCTTCAAGGGCGTTTTCTCCTTCAATGGGCTCCTCTCATCCTTTAATGGTATCATCATTGTCGTGGTCGAAGGTTTTAATCGTTTGCGCGACGGGCTACCTCGGTTCTCGTCATCTTCATCTTGTGTCGCTTCGAGCGTGAGTCGGATGCGCCACGGGCTAACATTTCCTTCCTGAACCTTCTCCGGAGAGAGCGACCTCTGCCGACCACCATTGAGCCTCATTGTTGGCGACCCCGGGAGTATGACATCGTTGAATTGAATGGAATGCGCGCTTTTCGCGGGACTGAGGCTGACGCGCGGTCGCGGTCGCTTGGCCGGAGTTCGTGATTTGGCTACCATAGGAGACATCCAGCTTTGGCGCCCCGCGAAAGGTTTAATGGGCGATGAGATCAAGTATTGGGCATCACCTGGAGGACCCAGAATATCGGGGGAGGAGCTCTGGCTGCGCGACGAGGCCGACATGGCGGACTCATGTGATGGAATCTCGGGAGGCACGCGTGCCGTGCCACCGAAGGGATGGAAGAGCGCACGTTAGAAATGCGACCACAAAAAAGTGAGGTCTCGTAACTATTCACAGGCTGACTTTATGATACAGAAATAAGAGAGAAAACGCGGGGCAGCCATAAACAAGTCTCCCGATGCGGTACGAAAGAGCGGTCCTCGACGTGATTAGGTAAGCAGTCAAACAACCCGTGGACCTTACCTTGGAACAGGGGGGTCTATTATTGGACACGATCTTCTCCTTCTTCCCCTTGATATATCTTGAAACGTATGTGGAGATGTAAAAATATAACAATAGCAATACTTCTTCGGCTTGCTATCGGCTCAGTGCTCTACAAATCTTTATCGACGTCATCCACACTGGGCACTTGCTTCAATGTCACACCGCAAGCTTCGACTACTAGACGCACACATTCCATGACCATTTGCACATCTTCCTTGGATATCCCCAACCGCCTTGTTCCTCGGATATGCCAGTAGGTCATCCGCGGCATGTCTTGACCCATGACAGCGGGCAAGACTACCATCTCTGTATCCACGTCATCCAAAACCTGGCGGTCCGACAACAGTAACCCATAGGTGATATCAGCAACCCAAAAGCCAAAGTCTGGATGATTTTTGAATAACCTAAACAGCGAGCTGGTATTATCCGCATATATTGATTTTAACCAATCCATCCCCCGCGCGTGATTTGCCTCGTCGCATTGCCAGCCTTCTCGGGTGAAGGAACATTCCCCATCTTCCTCAGACATAAATTGAGTAATACTGAGGAGTGCCTCTGTGGGTTTCGGGAGTCCAACAAGAGCAATGTCCTTGAATAACACCTCGCGCATCCGTCGAATCAGCTCCGAGCGTGCAGTGGTGGTCGAATATGCATGTTGGCTTATCAGGTACAGGTATAGCTGGCCGCAAAGGTGTAATTCTGGCGTTGTCGTAATCGCACTTAAAGTTGTTAGATACCACTTTTCATTGGCGATGTTCGAGACTTCAAATTTGGCTTCTATCGAGGCAAAAAGCTCAGACCAACACGGCTCTGTAGTTGGGTTATTGACATCGGATCTGTTCATAATTCGAGCCCGAGTGAGTTTACCGCTTATCTTGTTTGAGATCTGAAATCTTTCAAGGTTGGAAAGAACAACTTTAAGCACATCTAAGGTTTATGACGCAGGGTTGAGACTGTGGCAACTCACGGATTTGGGGTCCCTACATGCCGTGCAATCCGTGGTTCGCACAAGTAACTTCGGCTTTATGTTGTCTTTATGTCTACCTAGGTATGTAGGTATACAACAGCCACAAGCTATCTTCCACATTTGTCTCGATATGTTGGGCGTGGTTAGCCCGTCTTGAGAATCTGGGCAAGAATGGCCGGAAAGAGTAGCAATCTAGCACTGACACCCACGCCCTTGATATAGTAGGGCCTTTCCTCTTTAGGAAAGAATCGAAGGCAATGGGATCCAACTGGCATGCCGAAAATCGGGCTAGCACCACCTTTGAACGTAAATCCCCCGTTGTGCCATTTCAACTTCCGGGTTGCCTTCAACCATGATATAATTCAACTGTCATAAACGTGGCAAAATTCTTAGCATGGCAACATATATAACTGGCACTTGATATTCTCACATCCTTTCTTTTTGCAAGATTTACTTATTTATTTATCCAAAGGTCTAACCAGAAATACCAAAACCCCCAGCATGCCCACCGAAATTGACCCGAAAAAAATCATCGCAGAGGTGTCCGGTCATGACATTGACCAGTGGGTGCGCACAGCTTCATTCACGCCGGAAGTTGAAGAGGTAGGATACTCCATACTATCTTTGGCATTCATATGCGAAAATTGCAACAGTTCACCTAACTCTTATCAGTCCATCCGTGGCCATATTCACCAGGAGCTGACTAGTTGGCTCTTCTTCCGCAAATTGGGTGCTGATTGTGCCAGAAGCAACATCTCCTTGCATGGGTTCGCGCGGTGAGCATACCTCCGTATCCATTTTCCGGGGAGTCTCGTGGAATACCTCGATACTAACACTATACAGACTTTGGGAGCGCTCGGCGGAAGAGTGCTTGGCCGATTTCAAGTGGCTAGAGAAATACCTTCTATCACGTGGAGGACGTTCAAAGCCTACATCAATCGAAGCTACTACGTTTGAGTGGCCCGATAACCCGATTGAGCCAGTCGGCCCCTGTAAAGAAGCATTCTTCGTGGAGAAGAAGCTGTTAGAGGACCTGGAACGGCTTTGTTCGTTGGCAGACAAATCTGGGGACGTTGCATTGACAGACGCCATTCAAAGCAGATTCATGCGCAAGGAGACAAGGCACGTTAAAAGCCTCGCAGACCTCCTACGACAGGTAGTGCGGGCCTCCAAGCAGCCTGGCCTTGGTATCTACCTCCTCGACAGGGAACTACGGGACAGCGACGGGATTGTGCCGTGGGATTGCGTCAATGACCCTCGCCAACAGAATAATGACCCTGCAGAGATCTAAAAGTACATGAAACTGCTCGACCACTAGGTAGTCTAGGCTCATGGAATTCTATTCATATGTTGGTAATTGATCGACAAGGCGGGATGCCTAAAACATTCTTCGGCATTCTCACTCATGGGAAAGATCTTATGTAAGATTCCCATGCCATAGACTCCTGTTCAAGAGAGCAGGTACCTAGAGGCTATAAAGAGCACACGAACATTGATTCTCGCCGTTCATACTAGAACATGCGCCTGTAGGCTGGATTCGTCGATGGCAAACACAAATTCCAGGTGGATCTGAAATTGAATATCCTTTTCTACAGTTGCAGAGCGAAATCCTGTGTCATTCTCCTAGTGTGTTCTGCCACCAGACCGACAAATCTGTTGAGCTCACTTTCAAAACCTTCCTGCTCTGCACTAGCGAGGACACAACTAAGACAAGGTACATTCGCCGTGGATGCAGCATACTAATGCAGTATTTCATCCAAGGAGGTCCATCTCCCTTGTCTTTAGTAGTAGCCATTGATTCGGCATCTTGGCAGGGTGAAAATGAGGACCTGGCGGTCATTGAGGGGGGTGGCTAGCAGTGTCACTAGGTATGCCTCGGTTGAGATGCCCATATGAGACTCTTCTTTAGTACCTGTTGTACCAAAACTGATGCTCTATCACAGGTTGAAGTATATGTTACATCATAATGACCGTCACGGGAATGACGCTGTACAAAGCATACCTAGTTATATATGATGGCGTGATCCCAACATATTCAGTATAATTAATACAAACAAAGTATTGCTTATCTATTTGATCTCTCTCAGAAAGCTTAACATAATGAGCAACAACGATATTGCAGACAAACACGGCAATATTATTCATCAAGGCGATTATGTCGCTACCAGAATTCGCGGCGGAACGCACGAAGGAAGTGTTAGTAGACGAAATTCATTTCATGAACAGCCTTGGTTCTATTTAAATGGGTTTAGTGGGCAGAAGTGTGCTAATAGCTCGTTCCATGTAGGTGGAAGAGATTATCACAGACCAGCAACGCGCGGATGAACTAAACGTGAGAAACCCACCAAAGGTGAGTGGAAGGATATTACTCTAGTATTACGCTAGTCTTCTCATACTAAAGGGATTACTTCTCTTGGGTAGATTCGCTTCGAGAACAAGAATGGCAAAATGGTGGCACATAATCCGGGCACTTTGGAGGTCGAGAGCGACAAAACCGAATGAAGCAGTTAGTATGTCTTGAAACGGGGTATTGTGAAGCGCACTGGATTCCACATCCAGTGCGTCAGGCTTATTTGTTACGAGAACCCCGGATAGCTTATCATAGCTGGTCAAGTTTGTTGAACGGAATGATATCAATGTGAAAGGCGGGTGGTATTTCACAACAATCCCAAAGCTGCACCTGCACTCTCTCTAGGTTTTTGTATACTAAAACAGATAATTATGATATCAATGTCCATACGACAGTGGTAATGTGCATTTTATAGTACGTCAGAGTGTTTGAAATTCCTCTTGTCAGTTTAGTTAGCTGTTCAGGCACCTACCGGTAAGCATATATGATAATAGCGTAGGACATATCTCCTTACAAAACCGGCCCTCTGGTGAAATTCTATGCAAATCCTTTCATAGTATTTAAAAAGTGTTTATCCGAAAAGCACTCTTGGAGCCGAGGCTGCGAGGAAATTCGCAGAAACATGGGAATCCTTTCAACTTAGCATCATGGAAAACCCACGGTTAGCTCAGCTCTATACGTCCGATTGCGGAGACAACCAGCCCTGTACTTTCTAGGAACTCTTTCTAGGCCTTGGTAAAATAGCAGTGGGATCGATCTTCAGTACATATACCTAGGTAAGGTTGATCGCTCAAAGCAGCTAGCCCCACTTATATGGCGTCAATATCAGAAGGCAATAGACGTAATCTGACGCCATATTTCCCATTAATAATGCACAACTCAATTATAGGAGGGTTTTAGTCTTCATTGGATGCCCAGATTCAAAAAGCGCTGGATTTTTAACTTATATCCACTACCGGCCAGAAACGGTTAACATCATAATACTATATATACTGCACGTACCAAAACCCTATTCCTCTGTCTATATTTATTACCGAACTGGTGGCTATCCGACCTGCATTACTTCGCGCTATTCATGTGCTAGCCGCTCGACTTGGAAATTGAGATTACAGTGATAGCCTTTCCTGAGATACTATCGACATCTCAGTTTCTCTGGGTGCCCCAGCTTCCATGGCTGATAACTTAACCCTGGTAGTGGTTGGGGATGAGGGCGTGGGAAAATCAGCGCTTGCAGTGCGGGTTTGTCATTCATTTCTCCTATCATATACGAGAATGTACTAATGTCGACCATAGTTTTGCCTAGACCAATTCGCCGAGGGCTTCGAACCAACGCTGGATGATTCATATCGCACGCGAATGGTCGTTGACAACAGGCCTTGCATCCTCGAGATTATAGACACAGCGGGGCGTGGCGAATATGCTGCGCTCCGTGAAGATTACATTCGCGATGGGGACGCATTCATTATTGCATACAGCGTCACCTCTCGGGAGTCCTTCTCCCATGTTCGAACGTACCACGGCGATATCAAACAAGTGAAAAAAGACATGGAGGTGGAACATACTTTAAAGCTGTCGCCCTCCAAGCGCCCGATTCGTTCGCCCATCATCCTGGTGGGTACTAAGACTGATGTGCAAGCTCACCGCGAAGTCTCCTACAAGGAAGGACGGATGCTCTCGAAGTCGCTAGGCTGCTGGTTTTATGAGACATCACCTAAGTGTGGCGCAGATGTAGAGAGGGCGTTCAATGATGTTATTAGAAGCTTTCGGCAAGAGAATCTCCCCGGTCATCCCAAACCTCCAGCGTCGAAGCAATCAAGGAAGGGTCAACATAGACGCAAGGTCCATGACCCACACAGGTGCATCGTTTCGTAAATAATACAACCATGGATTATGAAGTCAGCTGCTAGTATACGTAGCCATATAGAGTTTCGATGGGCAACTAGTCAGGACACGATCCCTTAGCAACATCAACTCAGTAATTGAAGGTGAAGATGCTACGTGGGAGTTCGGCTGCTCAATAATCTCATGATCGATTTCGATTTCCGTTGCCGCAGCGGCGTTGTTCTCCGCGATGCTAAATCCGCTATCAACTGAGAGAGCTTGTCAAAAGTGCCTAACATCACTCGTGCAACATTAGGTACGCCAGGATTCAGAAGATAAGCCCAAGTTACGAAATCACCCGCGACAATATTCTAACTCAGTATTATAAACACTAATTTTAAATAGAAAACGAAGAACCTAACAATACTACATACATCGTAGTAAGAACGGCTGCTGCCCTTCAAAAGCACATATACAAGAGACGCGATCACAATAGTAGGAGTTCCTTATAGAAAAAGACGTATTGGACTGGCAAGTAACCGGGTCTTTGGGAAAATATCTGATATACTTAGCGAGTGTGTCAACTCTGCTCAAGGACGGATGTCACAACTCCATAGCGGATTGCACGTCGACGGCCATTGTGCATAGTTTGAAGACCCTATTGGCGAAGAACTATAACCTCAGCCCACGGTATATCGGGCTGTGTTATCTTCCTTTCACACTTGGAGGGCTTACCACCCGCTGGACTAAGGGATTATTAGCGGATCGGCTGCTTAGGTGTCAGACGCGCCGAGTAGGCGAGGAAATCCAATTCAACCGAAATTCCCCGACGGAGCTCCAGCGCATACCCATAGAAAAGGCTTGCCTAAGTCTTGGATTGCTTTTTATCTATCTCGTGGACCAATTGGTTTCAGCTGGCGCTGTTGCGGCTGTGACACCGTTGATCGAGACCATTGGTATTGGGTGGGTTGGAGTTCTCCTTGCAGTCCTGATGGTTATGGCTACACCGGCGTTATGAACTCTATATTTCTGGGGACAAAAGCGGAGAGAGGCAAAGGTATTGAAAGAGGACTGAGGGTGTTAGGAATGGAAACTCATTGGTAGGACTTGTGCGGAATTAGGCACCTACCTACCTACTTAGGTAGTGGTGTTATGGATAGATGCTTTGCTGCTAAGGCATAGACCCCAGTAGATCCATTGTATCCTGGATTGTATGGGAGCTTGCTCCACTTCTCTCCCAATACGATTGTAAATATGCAACAAAAAGAAATCATTGTGATATAAACGAACGAGCAACTAATAATTGGGGGCCGGGACCTTTGTAGAGCGGGGTTATGACAACGGTTGCCTGACCCCTTCAAACCCGGCTTCTTGCCCCAAGCCTAACAAACGGAAACACCAAAAATGTACGTGTCACGCGTTTGCCAAGTTCCCATGGTTTTTGACTTTCTCTCTCTTGGATGATAAACTCGCTGACACTATGTAGGTCCACACCATCGACCATTGACCGACTGCGGCAACTGAGCCGCTCGATTGACCAGATTTGCAAAATATCCGGTGTCCCAGGCCTTTCGATTGGAGTTCTTGACGATGGAGAAAATCTGTGGACCGAAAACTTTGGGTTCCGCGACAAATCCAGAACATCGCTTCCAGACGCAAACACCCAGTACGGAATCGGGCATATCACCATGTCAATGGTAGCTGCTGGTGTTGGGAAACTCGTGGATGATGGAAAGCTTCAGTGGACAACTCTGTTGAGGGAAATCATACCCGAGATTGTCCATGCTCATGCCAAATGGACCTACACATCCACAATAGCTGATATCATAGCACATCGCTGTGGCTTGGATGGAGAAATTGCAACATTGCTAGCTGACGGTGAGATTGGCAACATACAGCTTCCCCTCGAAGCGTTTTTGAAAACTGCCGATCGCATCCCGCGCCCACTTCCACACCGTGAAGGATGGCTGATGTGCCCGTGGGGATACACAATCGCTGCGCACATAATCGAGCTTATATCTCAGCAGCCACTTCACGAGTATCTTCAAGATCAAGTGTTCCAGCCACTGGGGATGACTGCTACCACTTTGCGGCCATCGTTTGAAGGAGACAATAATATCGCTGAGCCACATGCTTCACTTAGCAACGGGGAGGCTTGTCCATTGAAATTTCAACCCAGGTTTTCCTTTTCTTCGTTCGAAGCTTCACGTGGAGCTTATTCGACAGTGAATGATCTTCTCGTATGGGCCAAGGAAACATTGGCTGCGAGCCAAAACACCAGGACACCTTCCAACATCGTATTGAAACAAATCCGGCAGATTCTCAGCAACCACATTGCGATGGAAAATCCATCGTTGTTGGAACGATCGTATGGATTTGGCTGGGCCAGAGCCCAGCTTCCTGGGATTGTGGGCCTTCTCGGTGGAAACTCATCACTCTGGGAAATGTCCGAGCAGCCTGTCTTCGGGGCTGGAAACCAGTCTAGGCTCATGATTTATCACCAAGGCGGAGGACCGGGGTACTCTTCATTCCTTGCTCTCTTTCCTGAAACACAGTCGGCCGTTGTAGTTCTCATGAACACCATTGCGACAAGCGATGCAGCTGATTGGATCGCGCGGCTCCTGATCGAGGGCCTCTTTGACTTTGCCAAACCCACCGATTATGTAAGGCTCGCAGAGGAAGGTAAAATACGAACACTCGAGCGGTTCGCTACACTGCATGGACGATTGACCGAGGAGCGGATCCAAAGAGCACCACTACTGCCCCTTGAATGCTATGTCGGCAAGTACAACAATGAGGACCATAAGTACATGCTGGAAGTCACTCTGAATCCAGAGTCACAGAGCGACCTTATGATTTCTTTCCGCCCCGGCTCGCAGAGCTACCCTCTCCGTCACTATCACGACCACGTCTTTGAGTGGAGTATGAGCTTTGACGAAACCAGGAAGAGTGGGAGATATGACATCGTAGATCCTTCATACTACAGGATTCGCTTCGAAACCTATCCCGATAACCGGGCATCCCGGATAATCTGGAATATTCATGACGCATCAGTTCCGGATGGACTAACATTTGAGTGGAAAGATGAATGTCTTGCGGACGCATGGCGTGCAGTACACGCTGGTATGAATCACCTCATTCAAAACATCGTCTGGGATTCACTACTGACTTGAGGATCAACGGCTATTTAGACATAGTTTCCGCCAAGCATTTGCAGTAGATTCGTTGGAAGAGTGCCGTATTTAGTTTGTGTGGGATTTCTTGGGCTGTACTTGACATTGAAGATAGTAGGTACGGTTTAGGGGAACGTGTGACATATTAGACATAGCGTTTTGTTCTCAAATGAACTAATAATCCTTACAGGAGAAAACCGACAACCCTTCGGTAAGTGGGAAGCACCAACGAGCTGCCGAAAGGGTTCGTTGAAAAATTGCACAGTTTCAGCGATGGATCTAAGTTTATTCAACTCGCTTCCATTTACTTAGATTTATGTATTATACGTCCAGGAACCGTGCTCTATTATCATCATCCACAGGCGATTGGGTACCAGTTTATATTTTTCTGGGCGGGGAGAATGGGGCCCCGGCAGTGTCCCCAAAGTGCCTAAAGTAGAAATAGTAAGGGCGCATGTGGATTCAGCTCCTTTTAGAATTGAATTGGACCGCAAGAAGCTTCATTGAATACCCCCCTTTGCCCTACACAGGAACCCTTGCTGAAATGAAACTTCCGGTGGAGATTCTTCTTATCGTGGTTGGGGTACGTTCTCCAGGACTCTTTCGCAGCAAGCCGGCCTTACTGACCTCATAAGCAAGCTATGCCATAAAAGCGAGCTATTGAATATACGAGCAGTGTCTCGTAATTTCAGTGAAATATGTGAACCCATTATCTACCGCTTTCTCGTCGATGAAATTCTAACTCGGCGACACTTTCATCTGCATCGAGCCGTCTCATCACGCCGAATGAACACAATTGTACGACTCATTGACGATGGAGCACCTGTCACACAAGAAAACGCAGAAGGAGAAACTCCATTACACATTGCGTCGAGAAATGGTTATGTTGCTGGTGTTGAGGCTCTGGTTCGTTACGTGAAAGATATAAATGCACCTACATCCCACGAATGGACGGCGTTGCAACTTGCGGCTCGTTATGGACATGAGGAAGTTATCGTTATATTTCTTCAAAATGGTGCAGATCCTGATATTCGTGGGTTTCACGGTTGGACTGCCTTGCATTATGCTACGCGAACTGGACATCGAAAAGCGGTTGAATTGTTGGTAGGCGCTGGTGCACGCATTGATATTCTGGATAATGACCAAAAAAGCCCAACCCATCTAGCGCAAACAGCTGGATAGTGTGAAATATTGGAAATTTTCAATGCGGGCTGGTTGCCTGTACGATAAATGATCAATAGCCTATGCCCAAAATGTTAAGCTATTGGTACTAATACCTGGACGCAAAAATAATAAAAGCGTTGCGATAGGCACATTAAATGCTAAGTTGCAAATTATCATCATTGTTGAACATGAGCCAGATTGCTTTATTCCATGCCCAGTGCGTGTTTTCTCTTTTTAATCAAGAAAGTGGAGTATGGAGAAGGCGGAGAGTAGCTGTGATTGGCTGGAAGGTAATAACCTTAACCCATCACTTCCTAATCGAGTAATTCGAAAGGCGTGCATGAGTCATCAATCCGTTTGTCCACGGGTGGACCTCGACAAGGTTCCCATTACCGCAGGGACATTTCAACATCATCCAACCGCTCCGCTATGTCGGATAATGAGCTGCCTTCATCCTTTTTGAACGACGTTGATCTGCAGTGCTCACTGTTTCCCGATTTACCTGATTTAACGAACGATGATGGGCTGAGCCCACTAGATCGCTGGAAAAACTCCCCGCCCGAGACAGAAGCTGTTGATTTGAGTGATATAGTGAACTCTATAAGACTCGACAACAGCTAGGGAACATATCAGATGCGCCAAAATTCTCAAGATGCGAAATTTTTACAGCGCGGTCATCGACGGTCTCGCCGCTTACTATCATCAATTGCTGCGTCCGACTCAACCAGATCTAGTGCCTCGAGCAGCTCAGCGTCATCAGCCCACAGCTTTGGGTCCAACGTATCGGGCTCGTCTGGACGTTTTTATGCGGGAGTACCAACACGGCGCCGACGCAGACGCCAGCGTAAGAAGTCACCTGTGTCTCGTGGTCGTACTCAATTACCAGAACGGCTTTATCAATGCACCTTTTGCACAGACACGTTCAAGTCAAAACATGATTGGGTAAGGCACGAGAAGAGCCTGCATCTGTCGTTGGAAAGTTGGACTTGCGCGCCATTCGGACCGACCTATGAGATCGAAGGTGCGACTCTATTAAGGTGCGACTCTATTAAGGTGCGTCTATTGCGATATAGAGGACCCATCCGAGACCCATGTCCGTGACCATCGCTTCTGGGAATGCCAGCAAAAGCCATCTGTTCTCCGAACGTTCTATCGAAAAGACCATCTTATCCAGCACCTGCGCTTGGTGTATGGGACCGACAATAGCATTCCCCACGTGGAAGAAACATGGAGGTCAGAAGTGACACATGTTAATTCACGATGTGGCTTTTGTAAGGAAACTTTTACTCGGTGGGGCGACCGGAGCAATCATCTTGTAGCCCATTTCCGGGAGGGTCTCCTTATGAAGGACTGGAAAGGCTGCCGCGGTCTTGATCCTGCGGTAGCTCTTGCTGTAGAGAATGCTATGCCGCCCTATCTTATTGGTGCTGAGTCTACTGGCATCAACCCTTTTAGTGCTTCAACACGATGCCTAAAGCCGCGGAATGACGTCGGCCAAAGTTCTAACAATGAGTCCTGTCCGCAGCAAAAAGAAGACATTCAGCCAACCCCATTTGAACAGTTGACAGAACGCTTGATTCGCTTTGTACGAGAAAGACAGGCGATTGGGGTTGCTGTAACCGATGACGCTATCCAACATGAAGCACGCTGTTTTGTCTACGGGGATGAAGATCCGTGGAATCAAACTGTAGCAGATAATGCAGACTGGCTGCAATTGTTCAAAGATGGAATGGGATTAGGTCTATCTTTGTCCACAACGACTAATGATTCGGCCGCGGTCTCGCCAAAGCCATCGTTTCCACTCCCGTGGACAACAAACACAACAACGAACACAACGAACACACCGGGTAGCAACGAGCCACAGAGCCCGCCTGAATCTTGTGCCCACGTTGCCCCGCCGGTTGACCCGTGGATGCCTTGGGCCTGGCAAAGCCCTGAATGCCTTGCAGAATTTCGCAGGTCTAATGATCCTTCAGGATCTTGTTCCATGCCACAACAGAAATGAGGCGTTTTTAAAGAGCCATTAGTAATACAATAATACAACCTTCCAAGGTACCATCGAGTGAGGCATATTGGTAACAAAATTACTGTTTCTATCGTCGAAGGCAACTTCGCCGCGTTGCTTCACCCAATGGCCGATGTCGTGTACAAACCGTCGGGCGACACCTAATTTCACGCCCCGTTTGACAAAGTAACCTCGCCGCCGATCCTCATCAATATACGTGAGATTGAGGCAATCTTCGAGAGTCACATCGCGTGCCTTGTTGATATTGTCCCTAAGAGCCTCGTTACCCGTGATCGCTGCCGTCGGTGTGTTCTTTCACGCCCACATCAATGAGTCCATGAACAATAATAGGCTCGACACGCTTTCCTTAGCCGGAATACCCCCATTAGCAAAGCTGCATCAGTAAGATGCATTGACATAGACCATGAAAGATATCGTCGTCTTGAACGATACCATTAGCAATAACAGGAAATGCTATAACAAGAAGGCTCTTTTGATTTAATAAATTAATATCAATATCGCAATATCTATCTTGCAATTACGCTTTGGCTCAAGCTTTCGCAACATGGGTTATAAGATCCAGATAGACTATCTTTTAGTCGAATATATCTAACTGCTACTTAAAGTAAATGAATAATTTCTACGACGGTAGGTCCATAGAATGTGATGACCTGAAATAACTTAATATTTACAAATCATTATACTGTTTTTCCGTTGTCACCAGGGCAAAGAAGGATATCATCTTCAAACTGATTAGTTTCTCGAAGAAATGGAAGCAAAAAAGACAGCAACCCGAAGAGTTTGCCCTTGGTTTGACAAAGTCATCTCATTGTTTCCTCTTGGAACTGAGTCCCAACGTCCAGCCGCTACTAAAGAACATCATAACCATGCTCCTTCATCCAATCGTCATTGGCAAACTTTGTCAGATAGTTGCGGAGACTATCCGGCAGTATAACAACAATAAGCTTGTCCTCCACGTTGAGTTCAGGACGAGCTTCGACCAGCTGGACCAGTGCGGCAATAGTCGCACCCGAGGATCCCCCACAAAGAAGCCCTTCCTCTCGCACAAGGCGTCGTGAATACTGGAAGGAGTCCCGATCAGAGGTTTTGATCCAGAGGTCGGGCTCAGCTTGGTTCAAGACATTTGGCACGAAGTCATACCCAATTCCTTCAACCTTGTATTCCGCTTTGAGATTGTTAAGCTCGTCTGGCTGAGCAAGAACTGATCCAAGTGGATCAACCGCCACGCATAGTATGTCCTTGCTGTGTTTCTTAAGACCCCTGGTTGTGCCCGTAACGGTTCCTCCGGTACCAGCTCCGCTGATTACCACGTCAATCTGTCCTTCTGTTTGGTGCCACAGCTCCTCTGCGGTCCCAACCTCGTGTGCGGCCGGATTCTCAGGGTTTGTGTATTGATTGAGGATGAAAGAGCTTGGAATCTCCTTCTGGAGACGCTGTGCCACGCTGATTATGGAGTCCGGAGAGTCGATAGAAACACCCGCTGGTGTACGAACGACTTTCGCTCCCAAAGCTTTCAAAATTTGCTCCTTTTCAAGTGACATCTTCTCTGAGAGTGCGAGGATGCATTTGTAGCCCTTGATGGCCGCCATCAGGGCAATAGCGATTCCACTATTCGCCATATGACATTGGCCCTTTTCCTTACTGCTCATGTAGCCCCTTTTAGACTCACGTGTTGCCACTCGAAGCCTCAATCAACGTATCTCCAGGTTTGATCGACCCATCTCTTTCCGCTTTCTCAACCATGCCGTTTGGCGATCCGGTCCTTCACTGAACCACCCGCATTAAAGTATTCGAGCTTCGCATACACCTGCGCTCTAATACCAATCGCACTAGGGAGGTGGTTGAGACGGACTAATGGTGTAGCTCCAATGCAGTCTGCGACAGAGCCATTCTTAAGTTGACCGAGAAACGGCGCGGTTTTGCTTGTTTCTTCCATTGGATTGTATGATCTTTTGGATTTATGAGGTTTGATGATAATAATTGAAGAAAAGTCTTTTCCGGGACTGCTTTGAAGGTGATGGTAATCTAGTTTAGGAAACCGATAGGGCGCACCTGGCAGTTACCATTTTTCCCAAAAAGGAAATCGCAAGGGCTCAATCGGCGCCAAGCTTTTCTCGGAACCTTATATCACTGACGTCATGTCCTTAGGTACTAGGTAAGGAACGTGCCCAGGTGCAGAATATCTGGGTAAACATCACTCTGGACCGCTCTATCTTATGAATTGACAAACAGAAGTGCACTACCAAGAAAGGAAACCAGTAGGGCGTATCGTATCAAATAGAAACTCCGGGTGACTCCGAGAAAGAAAACCGAGTGGTTTGCCCCACATCAACGGGGCCCGTTAAAACGACGCCGACACCCAATTTTTGATTTCCCTTGATATTCTCTCTCATTAAATTATTTATCAGCAAACACAATCGACATTTGAAATGACGACTCCGCCAGAACGACTTCAGTCCCCCGAGAATCGTTCTCGCTTGATCAGACACTTCGAACAAAGGTACGAGTTTTGTCTTATTCAATCGAGTGATTGAGATCTGACAGCTCGCAGTTCGATCGAGAACCACAATTCTGCGTGGGACAACCTTTGGGAGACTGATAACAGCGACATGTGGGACAGAGGGAAACCCTCGCCTGCCTTGATTGACCTCCTGGAGCAAAGGGAGGACATCTTGAGCCCAATTGCAGCTAACGGCCAGAGGAAGAAGATTCTTGTACCTGTAAGGGTTTTTTGTTTTATATTCCTACGAATCTAGAATGCTTACTCTATGCAGGGATGCGGAAAAGGCTACGATGTGGTCATGCTTGCTCTGCATGGATTTGATGCCGTTGGGCTCGAGATCTCAGCCAAGGGAGTTTCCACTGCAGAGGAGTATGCAAAGAAAGAACTCCAAGCGCCACAAGAATACAACTTCGGGTCTGCTTGGGCAATTAAGTCTGAAAGAGGCTCTGTGTCTTTCATTCAGGGTGATTTCTTCCAATCAGACTGCACCAAGGGGGAGAAGTTCGACGTAATTTACGACTACACTGTAAGTCATCGGGCCTGTAGCCCTCTGCACACAAGCTAATTCAAGGCAGTTCCTTTGTGCTCTTCATCCGAATATGCGTGCTCAGTGGGCCTCGCGTATGGCTGACCTGGTGTTTTCGGGTGGCCTTCTGGTTTGTCTGGAGTTCCCTCTCTTCAAAGAAATCAGTTATCCAGGCCCACCATGGCCCTTGCAAGGCGTGCACTGGAATTTGCTGGCTGAGGGTGGTGATGGAATCCTATATCCCCCTAAAGAAGACCAACAGGTGGGAACAGGATCTTTCGAGAGGAAGTGGTATATCAAGCCCGACAGGTCCTACGAGAGTGGACAAGGTACCGATATGTTGAGCATCTACGCAAGGAAATAATCCCAAAACGGTTAGAAATAGGCCCTTTGACTGTCGCATCAATACAAGCCATTCTGTACATTGAATTTGTACTATTTGAAGTAAGACCGTGGGCCTATACAATATAGAGAAGCGGGGAAGGTGCTAGTTCGTGCGAGCATGAGACGCTGAGTTATTGTGGCGCGTTCGCTGCTCACTGCTGGACACCTATGTACCGAATAATGCCTGGAACTCAAGACCTTTCTTTCCCCTTCCATTTAGTGGTCACCCCTTGCCGGCTTTTTCTCTCTATAGGGAGTGGATGCCTAAGGCCATCATAGTTTAGGAAGCGGCCGCGACACTACTTTTCACGTCGCTTCTCAGGCAGCTTCAAGGATATAAGAAGAACCAAAACCAAACTGCCGCAGGATATTGCTATCCCAAAGTCAGCTAAAAGAATAGAAATCCGAGAAGTTCTCCCATACCTGCGATGACCCCAAAAGACTGCAAGAAATAATTCCTTACAATCGACTGAACCGGCTCAGACAAGGTAAAAGCAAATTGATGATCATTCAAAATGTGCCCAACAATCTATGAATTGCAACCATGTTAGATAAGACACAAAGGACCAAGCAAAATTTGAGCGCAAACCTGGGATTTATCTTTACGCAGGGGAATGTCCTGGGACAGACACCTTTCAAAAACCGCCCGACTGGCTGAAGATACCACAGAAACACCCACCACTAATCCCAACTGCTGGCAGAGATAATAATTTGTCATAGCAGTGGCTGTCATCTGGCTTGGGACCGATACTGACAATCCTAAGAAGGTACATACGAGAATGCCACCCCACTCCGAGGCCCATGCCAGCGTAGAATATCATATCGCAGAATAATGGTCGATGTGGCCATCGTCCTGCTATGAATGCATTACTGGCTAATGCTGCTATGAATGCATTACTGGCTAATGCAACTATACAGTCTGCAATCAAAAGTTTCTTGTATCTCCCAGTCCTAATGGTGGATTAGTTAACTTATCTGGGGTCACCTAGGGAAGGCATACATACTTCTGCACGATTATACTACTGATAGCTGCACTCGCAACATTCCCAAATACGATTGGCAGTATACATGCAGCAGCGAGGCTGTTGCCATAGCCCTTTGTCCGGATCCAGAATTCTGTGATATTACTGCAGATCTGTGCGGGCTCGGTCATTAAAGACAGAACACCTTTTTTTGCGTGAGAATGGGATTGAAAGGGGTATTTGCAAGTAAAGTATGCAACACTAAAGACATGGCCACATATAGACATGTACGCCAAGTCAGGGACACGATTTGTACAAAGTGCTATCATTGATATCACTGACACTGCCCGCCAACGATCTACAAATAGGCGCAAAACTATTGATTATCCTTCTGGAATTTAAGTTGGCAAACTCCGCTCCTGGTTAACAAAAATAATGACAACTCCCTATAACGGTGCCACTTTCACTTGAGGTTCAAAGATCATCCATAGTTTCTGCTACTGGGGGCATTCATGCTGTTGTCATTGATTCAGAACTGAACCGTACTATCTCATACACATCAAGCCCTCGCAAAAGAGGGTCACAAGAACGGTAATAATATAGCAGACTCTCATTGAAGAAAGTCTCAAGTGCTCTAAAGAAAGAACCCAAGGTCACCTCCTTCACAAAGATATTTCTTCTTTCCGTCGTCTAATGTCGATTTTGATGTTTGAGTGCGGTAGGATATTATGCCCACGCAACTGAACGTAACCTTCTTCCGGTAGGATCACATTGAAATCATACTTCATGATAATGTGGCATAGCGCTACTTTGAGGAACATTGCAGCGTAGTGTCTTCCAGGACATGCCTGTTTGCCGTGTCCAAAGCCCATATGATCCGGACTCGTTGAGGTAAGCTGGTAGGGGCTTGTCAAAGAACCCTTCGCGTTCTTGCGCAAATTTGCAAAACGGTAGCCGTCGTATTTGTCCCCATTCGGCCAGACTGAGGAGTCCATCATATGACATGCTGATACCATGATTGCAGTTCCCTTTGGGATAATCAAACCATCAGGTAAAACTACCTTCTCTTTGGCGAGACGCTCCATGTTGCCTAATTACAATGAGCCAATGAATTGAGCTTGTGCATATGGTGAGAATTTATGGGTCACTTACTATACCCGAGTGGTCTGAGTCGTTGGGATTCCTTAATTGCACTGTCCAGAAGGTATAGCCGTTGTGTAGATGACTTGGTCAAACCCTCTTTTCCGACAATCTCGACGACTTCGTTTCGAATGTCATCCACCAGCGCCGGATTCTCGGAAAGGTCACAGATAGCCTTTGCAATCAAATCGCTGCTCGTATCTAGTGACGCAAGAGCAAGCGTGAGCTGCAACGTAGTAAAGTCATATAAGCAGCCTTTGCTAGCCTCCTTGACCCACTCAAGCGCATTCGTCTGTGAATCAGGGCCAATTTCCTTGTCAAGCAGAGGCTTTAGGTATTTCTCGACCTCTTGAAGCTGTACCCGAACCTCTCGACACTTTGGAATAAACCGGGAAGCAAGGCGTCTCATAGGCATTGGCCATCGGCGTAACTCATGAGCGGCAATAAATGTGGTTTCCAGAAACTCATACATCAGATCTAGCCATTCTTGGTTCTTACACAGGTCTTCATCACCGAGAAATCCTCGGCATACCATTTGTGCCACAATTTGACTCGCTGTGTATCTCAGATTGACTTGGTGCCATTCTGCTTTAAAGTTAGAATATCGCCGCCGTGTCATGATATTCGAAGAATTTAAGATAGGAAGGTATACCTGTTTCTTCAGTCCAATGACGATCCAGGGCCAACCCAGTTTCTTTAGAAAGCGGATCGACAAGTTTTGCTTCGAATTCGAGTGTCATTCAAGTGCTAGTATTGCAAGCATGTCTGAAATTTTCGATCGACTTACCGGTCTGACGTGCCAGCTTTGTCTTGACAGCGTTCTGTAGAACCTTGGATTCCAAGGCAATGTTCGATATTGGCTCAAATCCCGGTACTCCATGATGAAAGTCCTGAAGGTAGGTAAATACTTTACACTGAATTGCGCACCGTAACTGGAAATACTAACCTCTCCTATAAATTTTCCCAAATCAAATCGACTATCACCTCCAATCACATCGGCATATTTCGGGCTTAGGATTAAGCGAAAATGTGACTCTGTGCACAGATAAAATGCGTCCCCGCCCTATTGTCAGATTGTACCCCCAAGGTCAGCGATATGCATGTAGATGAGCCGCGATTACTACATGAACAGAGGTCTGCGCACCTTCTTGAGCCCGGCCTTTATCAATCCCTCTGGATCATCGATATAGCGTTTTGTTGCTTTACCATAGCCAAATTCCCACCATTTCCGGTCATTGAAGACTGGCAATCGGGATGGATTCAGCTGTCTTGCCCTTATCTCAAGGAGAAAAAAGGTTATAGCAATCACTCCCAAGACAAGACCCCCAGAAGTAGAGTCAAGGTAAAACCATTGCTCGGTAGCCATTTTAGTACCTCCTGTATTCGCTTAAATTGACTCTTGCGCAGGTGTTGTTCAAATAGTTGAGGGAATACTAGCATAAAAAGCCTTTGGAGGACCTAGGATGTTATGTCAGGCATAACCCCCTGGGTAAGAAGTCTGTTGATGTGGCTCCGCCAAGAACAGCCTAATGCTTGCGACCGGGGCGTATTGCATAACTATAGCCTGAAATTGTTAACTACTATATAATACAGTACTCGGTTGGTATAATACAAGAAGAATGCTACATCGGACAGGTCTACGAGATCTACATTGACCGACTTCTTATAGCGGGTGGTACATCAATTTGCACTTAACCGCTCAGTCTGGACGTCTACGCAACCTCCTCATCTGAAAATTGTGGACTCCTTACTTTCTCAATAATTTGCAAGAAAGATAAGCCACACCAAAATAGGTACTGCGAAATGCATAGACATGTGCATGCATGTATAGGTACATGAACGGAGTATTCAATGGGCGTACGGCAAGGAGAAAGGGCCACAGCTTACATGCGTTTCAGCCTCCAGGGCTGAGCCCAGGTTTTAGACGGTTAAGCTCGTCACTTTTACACTGTGCACACTGTGCAGCTTTTGTAATACAAATTCTTTGATGTGATTCCTTTCATCTTTAAGTAAACAGACTGCGTTTATAGTTAGCAGGTATTGTAACATTTACTAAATGAAGTTTGAACCTGATCATCATACGTGTACTGAAAGGAACTTATCCTAGTACATGAATTTACAAATGCATGGACTATTGTATTATTTGGTTTTTGTTCGGAGGTCCCGAGGTCAGCTAAGCCGTGTGCAATCAGCTAAGCCCAGTGTCGATCACAAGTTCCCTGGCATGTGTTTTGTGAGCTCAAAAATGAGATCACTTACCTAGTTTCAGCCGACCGAGAATTTAGAAAGATGACTAGTAGAGAAATTATGAGGTCGGCTGCGATATATAGAGAAAGAGGTCATATATGTAGGGAGAACGAATAAAATTGGAAGATGGGAAAATTCCGATCGGGCACCATCGGATCTGATCGATTCTAGCGTGAACCTAAAATCCGTTTCCGAGTCTTAAAGCTAAAGCTAAGTTTAATTAAATTCAGGGACTTTATCCAAAAATCAGCCAAAAATACATGTATCAAATATTCCCTGAAAATCACTACCCTTTAAAGAAAATTCAAGCATTAATAGCCCACATAGGTCAGAGAATTTCATGTAGAACCCCAATATCTCCCTCCGCCCTCAGTACTGCCCATGTGGGGACGTGCATCAACCAGCATCTTGAAGAACACCAACAGAGCATTCTCGACAAAGAGTATGCGGCTTATTAGCCATCTTTGAATAAGTGTTGTGAAGTTCAGATTGGGCCAATTTGTCAACCTGAAGAATGACATTCGCGATAGTTTCCGGTTTCACAAGGGGATTCATCGTACACATTCGAAGTGTGGTTCTTCCGCGTATTTTGGTCGTGAGTATAGCAGCAATATTCTCAGCCAAGAGTCGCTGTGAAATAACCGCATTTAGTGCATCCAACGCTTCCTCGTCGAGCCCACGAGGTGCGTATTGAAAAACCACAATGCTAGCAACTGTTGGGGCCGCAATAATCCAGTTCTTGTACTGGCGGATATTATGATCTGCGGTTTGGGCAAGAAGGAAACCTTGGTCGATCATCTCACCCATACGGTGACGACCCAGGGTCTTGAGGGTGAGCCACAGAGATATGGCACGCGCTGGGCGGCTGAGCTCTGGACTTAGATTGTAAAAGTTGGTGGTACCTTGTGGTGCCAATATACCACTAAGATACTCGGCGTCCACGGCGAAGCTGCGCAAGAGAGAGCCAACTTTTCGCATGAGCACGATCCCACACCCGTATGTCTGGAAGAGCCACTTATGCCCATCCCAAGAAACACTATCCGCGCGACCGATCCCATCAACTAGGTAGCGATTCTTGTCAGAGAGCGCAATGGAAGCACCATATGCACCGTCCACATGTAGCCACAGCCCTTCATCTCGTGCAATATCAGCTAGTGCATGAAGAGGGTCGATGCTGCCTGTGTTGGTGCTTCCACAGTTGGCGACAAGAAGAAACGGTACACGTCCCGATTTGCGATCCGTGTTGATCGCATGTCGTAGGAGATCCACGTCTATGCGGAATGCATCATCGCTGGGTATCTTGTGAATCTGATAATCCATGAAGCCGCTTATATGTAGCGCCTTGCGAATAGAGATATGTGTCTGGTCGGAAGTGTAAATGACCGCGTCACCTCGCTGCGTAGGATGTAGCATCTCATCCCGGGCTGCAACTATGGCTGTCATGTTTGCTATAGAGCCACCCGAGACAAAACATCCTCCAACTGAGTCTGGAAGTCCAAGCTGGCCACCCAGCCAGGCTATCATGGCTTTTTCGACCGCATTCGGACCAGAGCTCACATCCCAGCTAACAGCGTTGACGTTGTAGACAGAAGTAAGAAGGTCGCCCAGACGGGCAAGGGGAGTTGGGCAAGCTGGTATGTAGGAGAAGCAATGTGGGTGGGTGAGGCGCATGCGATTGTCGAAGACTGTCATAGCTTCATGAAGGACGGATGAAAGATCTTGCGAATGGTCCCCAGGCATGACTTGCTGCTGCATACTTTGTATCTCGTGTGCATGAAGCTTTTGAACAATAGGGTCAGACGGGGGTGGAGGCATGATCGTGAGAAGTCTAGTCAAAAAAGACTCCACCTCCAACATGATCCCGGACGGTTCATTGCCTGACCTGTCCTCCTCTCCAATGGAACCCATATTGAGGTATCTGAAGAACAGATCAGTTTCACGGGCGATAAGATAGCGAGGGAGTGTATAACAACTTGGATCAATGATCGTTGTCAGAATACGTACATAGCTCCAAGGATATTATAGAGAAGAATGCATATGTGGTCCGGATTGATTTGGTGGACTTCAGCGGATAATATTTTCCAGAATCGGGAATTTTTATAACAGCACACGAGAATAAAATAGGAGATAACTCCTACCAGCTCTTGCCACCCTTCCTAATACTAACATAAACATTGGAATGTTATACGTACACCCACGCCTGCACTAGTCCTACACTAGTCCTATTCCGCTTCTACATACAGCGCTATAACACCACTATAACACTTGCACGTATTTACGCCTGTGTACTGTCTCCACAGTTCAGCCGCATGCTCTCGCATGGATGCATCTCATCCCTCACATGGACTTGATCACGTTTGTGGATCCTGCTGTTACTTACAAAGATACGGTGAATTGAGATGACACGTTTCAAACCAGACAAGTCACTTGTTCCATATAGTGAATACTCCTTAATTCGGCGGCAAAGCATTTGGCATGCTGTGTTGCTGTATGTGGGCACTCTTGTTACATTGCTGTCATGTTAGCTCAAAATCAACAAATATTCAGAACCGGCTTGTTTCTTTGAACTTTGTAAGAGGTGGGAATAGAGCAACTACAGGAAAGTCTCAGTCTCTTATTGTCTGTAACTAGATCTAATATTTCGAAATGAACCACGCACGTCTCTCTTCAGGGGTCATCTGTTGCACGACCTTAATCTCAGATCTCTTCACAGTAACATACGTCGACACCAGAGAATCACTCAGAATTTGCTTGAGGTGTCCATTCGCCTCCAAATTCTTGAGACTTTGGGCCAGGTCAGAAGGCATCGTCTTGATACCCAGCGCAGCTCGTTCCTGGTCGGACATGTTACTTGGCTCAATGGTGCAAGGGCCGGCGCTCAGAGACGAGCCTCGAACTAAACCATCTAATCCACCTGCTAGCAATGCGCAGAGACCCAAATAAGGATTTGCTAGCCCGTCCATCATCTTGATTTCGAAACGGTCACTGGAAATTCGCCGCAAGACTGTCTCTCTATTTTCCCACCCCCAGCAAACATAGTCACCCCCACTCCCGATGCCTCCGACAACCCGGCCGTAACTGATTTCTTGGGGAAGCGTGAAAGCAGAAATGGAAGTAAAATGGTCGAGGATGCCAGCAAAGAACGACTCCACAGTTGGCAAATTCACCTTGTCAGAATTGAGCGAGATATGAACATGAGCTCCGGTGCCGGGCTGTTCGGGTGATAATCGGGGATAAAGAGTTGCTCGGTATCCGTGCTTGTTTGCAACCTTCATAACAACCTGTCTGGCAATGACCAGGGCATCAACAGCTCTGAGCGGGGAGTCTGGGGGAAGGACAAATTCCCATTGACCAGGAGCTAATTCCGCATGGAATTGTTGAACCATAATTCCAACGTTTTGCAAAGCCAGGACAGCTTCTTCCAGGATACCAAGTAGAAGCTCGTCCTCGCGAGTCATGCTACACCACGAATGATCCGCATTAACCGTTTCGTACTCGACTTTTCCGTTGTCCAGTGTTCGTTGCCGTAAGAGACAGAACTCAAGCTCGAACCCGACCAGAATTGAGCAGTTCGACTTCTGTTCAATCAAACGTTCCAAATTGTCCAGCATAGAGCGTGCACATTCTCCCATAGGAAAGTTTTCTTTGTGGCTCCATGTAGACATGACAATTGCCTTATTTTTATTAATGCAGGGTGAAAGCCATCGAGGATCGGGTTTTAGGACGAATGACCCCGTCAGGGTCCCACCTTCTGCCACATTATCGTGAGGGAGAACATGAAGTATGACCTTTGGGACCGAGATTCCTTGATCCATCTCCAACAATCGCTTAAACTCTGGCACAGGAATTATGCGGACCAGATTGGTGCCAATGTATGTTGTGAAAAACACCCAAACGAAGTCTACGTCTGGGTTTTTGGCGTGGAACTGCTGCCATTGAGTCAAGGCTGTCGTTTTTGCCATTTTAATTCGATCAATGGACAAAAGGTGGCATTCAATTGCTGGAGAGTTTGGATATCGGGTGTGCTGCGGACGATTTACTCCTCAAGATAGTACCTAGGTACCCCTTGATTGATTATATACAAAATTACATAAACAGAGGTATTGTCATGTATCTGTAATTCATATGATTTATAACGCGTCAACCTCTAGATGTTTTCACAATCGAATTGAATTTTTGTTTCCCCAAAATATACTTTAGCCCTAGAGAATGCAAGGTGTGTACCTGTGCTGTAAGAATTCTGTCAATGTAGATTTTGTTGATCCGTCCAATGTAATATGTTGTATTTTTCTATATCAACCGAGTATTGTATTTTATAGAATGGATGGATGGATGATATCATTTACCCTGACCCCTCGCTTTTGGCGATATACAGGATACAGCAACTATATATATCCTTGTATGTACATGTGTAATGTCCCACTTCCTGAAAACGAACTTGGAGCCTCGTCAAGGCCTATCGTGGCCCAGGTGCCGTTCGAGTTATTAGGCTGCCCTCATGGCGCGCGACTTTTGAATCTTTGTGACGCCTCAGCGAAGTCTAGTACGGCTTTGACCGTCCTAGCCCGCGAGACGGTGTCTGGTTTACCTCTCTCACCTTCAGTTGAGCCTCCCAGCAG
>PKQL01000247.1:0-38416 GCA_002916455.1 Penicillium sp. CF05
TCTGGCGATTGCGTGAGTCCTTCCCGTGGGTATCAAAATCTGATACGTAGTGCTAAGTGTGGAGATGCGTGTCTCACGATAACAACCGGACCAGGCGGTTGAGGCAGGCTACAACATACATTATATTCCACAATAGTTATTGTACGTTGAGGGAGATGGGTTTTTCACTGCATATATCTTCCACTCGTGTTGATTTGACTCGTTGATGTCATTCAATCAAGATCTTGACATCGAGACCTTGGCGTCGAAAAAGTGAGTATTTGGCATTAGGAAGGTTCGCGCCTTCAGAAGTATTTGCGGACTTAATGATAGGTCTAGCGATCTATTCTGGCTCGGGTAAAATAGGATATTCTAGAAGGCTTTTCATGTGATATCTATCTTCATGTGTAAGTTTCTGAGCCATGGTGACTTCGATATTGAGAGTCGTTGGGGAAGTAGTCCGACTCTCCGCAAAGTAAATACCTCGTACGAGATGGTGCTGCAGAACTATTATGATTCGAATCAAATAACAAGATCCAATTGTCTATATATTGTAGCAAGTGTAACTCATACATCTAAATTTTGACTATTGTTCTAGCTGTTCTGGTTGTTCTAGTGCACTTGTGGTTATTACACTCAATACACGACAAAATTATCTATCAACTTTAGATCAGATTAAAGAGACTATAGAATACATATTAACTAAACCTAAATATAAAAAGATTAAAATATCTTATTATAAGTTACTACAAGATTCCTTCATATCGCCATATTATGATGATAGCAATGACCCCCGAATATATATCGTCACGTATGAATTCAGCAGCATCTGTAGTAAAGCCAACCAAGAAACGATTCACCAATGAGCTTTCTGCCTCCAATACCATTGTCTATATAAGCTATAATCAAATAATTAGATTTCTTAATATCGCAATGCTTGCTGTCAAAGACACCCTAAACACCGTTGATAAGACCATGGTAGACGAGGAGGATGATATTAAATCTGTCGGATATGACAACCCGTACGATATGGATAATCATCTCAAGTCTACTGTAAATACAGCAGTGGCGCGATTTGGGGAAATCAGAACAGGCCTCTTAGCAGAGGCTCGTTATAAGGCCTTAGYCATTCGATATCAACCGCCACTACATACTTCTAAATTATATACTCAATAGAAGATAAAAGAAGCACTAGGATTTATACGCCATCTTTAAATATAAGGATATTCCTATAGAGAAATGGTAGATGAGTATAACTAGATTTTCAATCCTAACCATCCTCGGACAACGCTAGGGCTTTCTAGGAGGTTTAGCGATAACCATAAAAGAAAGCGGCCTCTTACAAGGCCTCAATCTCTAGATGAAGCCGAGAGGATCGAGGGTTCAGACTCTGGTATTACAACCATCCCTTATTGAGATGCCCGTGAGACGTGACTAATTGAGATCTGTCTACAGCCAAGTCACCATTGCCTTCATCCGGGGGTCTACCAGGTGGAAATACGGCTAAGACTTCATCCTAGGGCATAGGCAAGGCAACTACTATGTAATTGACAGGGGAAGACTAAGTGATGGCTTGTTAGGTTCCCCGAACCGCTTGTAGTTGTGACGAGCAGCTATTTATTGTATTTTAGGCTCTGACATCAAGTAGATAACAGTTTTCTCTTCCAATGGGATGTGAGCCTAGTTTTAGATCGTATCTATAGGACAGTAACCGGTCACCGGAGCTGTCATCTTAGGTGATTTCCATGTATTTCCAGCAAAATGCGGTGCATATCCTAAAATGCAAGGTTCTTACCACAGCAATGAAAGTGGGCCTATCCGGTATACTATGGATGCCCAGCATGAGGATGTGAACGAAGGCCGGCTGTAGATATTGAAGGACGCACGGCTCGAGGAGCCTGCTTCACAGACTCTAGAAGAATGGTTTCCATATATTCACATATTTCAACCATCTACTCTGCACAACAGCACACAGTAATAATTACACGAGCATGATTACTTCAAGGGTTTCTAACACAAAGGAGAAAAAGAATACAGGAGCAGTCGAAAAGGAACAGCCCATAAAACCCCCATAGTATAAAATGGCACATATACCTCAGATCCCCGTCTTCAAAACCAGGACAAGACACGCGTTGCATCAGAAGGGGCGACAAGCTTAAACAAGGTCGCGCTTGACGAACTCAGCAAGAAGGGTCTTGCCGAGGGAGGCAGGGCTGCGCTCGACGATGACACCAGCATCGGTGAGAGCGGCGATCTTGGAGTCAGCACCACCCTTACCACCGCTGACGATGGCACCGGCGTGACCCATGCGGCGGCCGGGGGGAGCGGAGATACCGGCAATGAAAGAGACGGCGGGCTTGTTGTGGATGTTGTGGGCCTTGAAGAACTCGGCGGCATCCTCCTCGGCGGAACCACCAATCTCACCGATCATGATGATACCGTCGGTCTCGGGGTCCTCGAGGAAGACCTTGAGGCAGTCGATGAAGTTGGTGCCGGAGAAGGGGTCACCACCGATACCGACGACGAGGGACTGACCAAGGCCAGCTTGGGTGGTCTGGTTGACGGCCTCGTAGGTCAGGGTACCGGAACGGGAGACAATACCGACACGGCCGCGCTTGTGGATGAAGCCGGGCATGATACCGATCTTGCATTGACCCTATGAGCGAGTCGTGTGAGTATCTGGCGCGCATGATTGGAGAAAGTTGGAGTGGTAGCTTACGGGAGCGATGATACCGGGGCAGTTAGGACCGATCAGGCGGGTCTTGTTCTGGGTCTTGAGAATGTCGGTGATGCGGACCATGTCTATATGAAATCAATCAGTTCGCGCGCTTCAATTGGAGGTCAATCGATCCGTACCGTGTTGAGGGATACCCTCAGTAATGCTATTAAACAAGAAACTGTCAGATAAAAAGTTCTTTGCAAGGGGAAGCTCCAATGGACACGTACCAAACAACGAGGCCCATCTCAGCGGCGATGGCCTCCTCGATACCGGCAGCGGCAAGAGGGGGACTAATTGCAGTTAGCATTGTTGGGCTGATATTTCAAGGCCATTGGAGTTATCATACGGAACGAAGATGGCGGAAGCTGTGGCACCGGTCTCCTTCACGGCATCGCTAACGTTGGCGAAAACGGGACGGTCAAGGTGTGTGGTGCCGGCCTTCTTGGGGTTGGTACCACCGACGACATTTGTGCCTGTCCTGTGTAAGCTATTGTTTGGATGCGATCGCGACTGGATAAATCTTTACCGTAGGCGATGGCCTGCTCAGCGTGGAAGCTATATCAAGGACGAATGTCAGTATCATGCGCGTGCGATTATTAGAGCGTGACAATTGAACTTACGTTCCCTGCTTTCCAGTGAAACCCTGGAACAGAACGCGGGTGTCCTTGTTGACCTTGAGGTTGTTCAAGGTCTCGCTGTAGGCAGAGGTGGCCTGAGTCCGACGCTGGGTGGCACCGACATTGCGAAGGGCCGAGAGGGTGTTACGGCGGAAGGCCTGCATTGCTGCAAGATTGTATGTATGAGGGGAGAGGTGATATGAAGTGAGGTGGAAAGAAAGAAAAGGACGGGATAAAGGGCAGGTGTTCGGGATACGCAGCCGGGAGTTTTCGCTCGGGACAATTATTTTACTTAAGCGGAACTGAACTGACTTTCGGGCTCGGCCACCATATTTTTCTATCTAATCAACCTCAACCCCCACTAAAGTACAACAACTTCCAACGTCGCTTTTGGTTATTGAAAACACTTCCCGCCTAGGCGCGGTGTTATTTTGTTCACCATGGCTACTATGACTTTGACCTCGCAGGAAATCAAACGGGCTGCCAAGAAGAATGCAAAGAACGTACCGGAGAACGAGCGATTCATGCGAGCATGTTCCGATATTGCAAATGCCCTCATTCAAGATTACGAGTCATACAGAGACTCTAACAAGCCCAAGAAGGATCTCAATCTTAACAAGTTGCGGGCTACCTTTTCGAGAAAGCACAGCTTGTCCAGCTCGCCACCACTGACGGCCATTATCGCGGCAGTACCTGAGCACTACAAGAAATATATCCTGCCAAAGCTGATTGCGAAGCCGATTCGTAAGTTTACCTATTCTAAATAGGAGAGTTGGACTATCGCTAACCTCGTTCATAGGAACCTCCTCTGGTATCGCCGTGGTGGCGGTTATGTGCAAACCGCATCGATGCCCCCACATCGCGTACACCGGTAACATCTGTGTCTATTGCCCTGGTGGCCCAGACTCCGATTTCGAATACTCAACTCAGTCATATACCGGATATGAACCGACCTCGATGCGAGCGATCCGCGCTCGTTACGATCCGTTTGAGCAGGCGCGAGGACGTGTTGACCAGATCAAAGCTCTCGGCCACAGCGTGGACAAGGTGGAATACATTATCATGGGCGGAACATTCATGTCGCTATCGGAAGATTATAGGGATAGCTTCATCTCCCAGCTGCACAATGCGCTGAGTGGATACCAAACGGACAACGTTGACGAGGCCGTGCTGGCAGGCGAAATGAGCAACGTGAAGTGTGTGGGTATCACAATCGAAACCCGACCAGATTACTGCCTGGATACACATCTGAGCAGCATGCTCCGCTACGGTTGCACGCGGTTGGAAATTGGTGTGCAGAGTCTGTACGAGGATGTTGCGCGAGATACCAACCGCGGTCACACCGTAGCAGCAGTAGCTGAGACCTTCAAACTTGCCAAGGATGCCGGTTTCAAGGTTGTTAGCCACATGATGCCCGACCTGCCGAACGTCGGAATGGAGCGCGATCTGTTCCAGTTCCAGGAGTACTTCGAGAACCCCAACTTCCGTACCGACGGTCTGAAACTCTACCCCACACTTGTCATCCGAGGCACCGGTCTCTACGAACTGTGGCGCACCGGCCGCTATAAGAACTACACACCCAACGCTCTCATCGATCTTGTCGCACGCATTCTGGCCCTAGTTCCCCCATGGACCCGTATCTACCGAGTCCAGCGCGATATCCCCATGCCACTGGTTACCTCCGGTGTGGAGAACGGCAACCTGCGCGAACTGGCACTGGCGCGTATGAAGGACTTCGGCACAACCTGCCGTGACGTCCGCACGCGAGAAGTCGGTATCAATGAAGTCAAAAACAAGATTCGTCCCTCGCAGATTGAGTTGATCCGCCGTGACTACACTGCCAATGGCGGATGGGAGACTTTCTTGGCATACGAAGACCCGAAGCAGGATATTCTTATTGGATTGCTTCGTCTGCGCAAGTGCACTGAGACCCATACCTTCCGTCCTGAGTTCACCGGCCAGCAGACGAGTATCGTCCGCGAGCTTCACGTCTACGGTTCTGCCGTGCCACTTCACGGGCGTGATGCCCGCAAGTTCCAGCACCGTGGCTTTGGAACTTTGTTGATGGAGGAGGCGGAGCGTATTGCCCGCGAGGAGCACGGTAGTCGCAAGATCAGTGTTATCTCCGGTGTGGGCGTGCGTAGCTACTATGCTCGCCTCGGGTACTTCCTTGATGGTCCTTACATGTCCAAGATGTTGGACCCATGGGAGGACGAGGAGTGAAAAATTAAAAACAAAAAAAAACAAACTAAAAAGGTACCAAGTGTACAGCTGAGGCTCGGCATCTGATTATGCATCCACTGGCGTTGGCGGTCTCACAAAACTTGATTTTCATCTCAACGAAGGACAAATGATTGAATGTCTATACCAAATTTTATCTTTAGATGCATCCAATGGACAAAAAATGAGATATCAAAGAGCTGGAAATAATTATGAGCGCTCTATGTACAAGTCGCAGGTCGGCCATCTGTGTATTCTAGCAAAGGAGACCGGGAAACCTGCCCGCCAACGCCTTTCAAGTGTAGCCCGATCCTGCTCGCCTGTAACGTAGACGAATCCGGGTCGCACAGAGTGAACATATGTGATTCATACTGAGAGAATACCTTCAATTCTCTCGACCTCGAATCACTCCCAACGCATCAAATACAAACCACCGTGTTGTACTCAAGTAACCCCGAGATATAAGCTCAAAAAGATTGAAAATCGACAGATAAACGTGTCATAAAGACATCGAAGGAAAAGGGACCAAGCTAATTTCAATGCAGTGATATAGCACCTCCCCTACTGTCTCGCATGTGAAGGTAAGCCTGGAAACCGCAGAAAACGAAGAAGCCCTGTGATCCAGAAAGCGCATTGTCAGTAACCGGATCCTCTCTCATGCAACGATCCCGTCGGGGCTTAGGGATGGGGAGTGACGAGTGACGTACAGCGTAGACGATCACAGCGGTGTAAATGGAGGCGGCAACTGCAGGGCCATCTTCGGGTTCGCCTTCTGATCCGGTGTATGCGTGGTTGTTGCTCTATATTTAGGAACTTCGCGTTAGCGGCTGAGGCCCATATTACGTAGGCCTGTGACAATCGGTCTTTGGAGGGTTTGACGGGCAGGTCAGAGTCGGGGATACGTACGTTGTATAGCGAGCCGAGGACCGAGAGGATGATGATTGCGAAAACGGAGATAATGACACTGTTCGAGAAGCGAGGGGTTAGAGCGATAGGACTTTCGATGGATACTGTCTGGGACGAGGGAGCGTACCAAGACCAGGCGTTCAAGGCAGAGACGACGGGCTTCATGGTGGCGGTTTAATAGTAGGTAAGGAGTGTTGCAAAATAATCAGGATAAGGGTAGTTTGGAGAAAATGGTCGCAAATCGGCTAATACAGAGAGTTGAGGTTGAAGACTTGAGATACGGAGGCGGGCGGACCTTCAGTTGATGCAAGCCCCTAAGCCGCTTTGGGACAAGTCCAGACTCTTAGCTGTGACTTGTTCTCCTTGCTGTTGTTTTCATCTCTTTCATAAAAAATAGTAAATAAAAGTATGGAAATATTATTCAAATTGTTCATAAACCTTTTTGCAATAATCTACATATGTATTTGTTTTGATTCATCTTCTATTTTTAATGCGTTTTGTTCCATTCGATACATTCATCAAACGTCACTCCAGAGCCACCAAAGATATCTAGCGCGCTACCAATCGTCAAATCCACTCTTCCCTTGCTACTAGTGTGGACCTTTTCCAGATCTTGTAAATGGCGCGCACCTCCTGCGTAGGTCACAGGAATAGTACACCATTCAGCCAGTCTTGAAACAAGTTCCTCATCAACGCCTTGTTGCAGGCCCTCTACGTCTGCAGCGTGGATTAGGAACTCGGCGCAATATGGCTCCAGCATTGAGATAGATTCTAAACAGTGTCAGTGATCCAAAATCCAACCTGAGTTCAGCACCGACTGGACGTACCCTGGTTGATCTCCATCTCAGTAATGGTTTGCCAGCGGTCCATCGCAACGAACCAAGTATCGTCTTTTCTGCGGCAGCTCAGATCCAAGACCAGCTTTGACTTGTCGCCGCCTAGGGCAGATAAGACCGACTCAAGTTGCTCGACCGAGAACTTGCCTTCAGGGAAGAGGAATGAAGTGATGATCACCTGTTGCCCGCATTCCACATGATTAGCGTCATCGGACTCTTGCTATGACGCAGCGCAAGCGACGAGGAACTTCAAAAGGATAGACATAATTGAGTTCCCCAGCACAATGCCAAGTAAGAAGTAGTAATCCATCTGGAATCCGAGGGCTTACCTTGTCTGCACCCTGATCGATCCAATATTGCGCATTCTTATCGGTGATACCGCCGGCCACTTGTAACCCACCCGGCCATGTCTTCAATGCCTCCTGGGCAGCTTCTTCATTTCCTGGTCCAAGCTTCACGACGTGCCCGCCGCGCAAATCGTGCTTCTGATATAATCCCGCGTAGTGGCTGGCCGGGAGCTTGGATACGTAGTTTGTCTTGAGGTCTGTGGCCACCTGGCTGAGCGTACCACCCACAATCTGCTTGACCTGCCCCGAATGCAGGTCAATGCACGGTCTGAACTTGGTCATTTTCACTGGCGAATTGGAGAACAACCTTGGAAGTTGAGTCAGTGACGATCCATGGACGTGTGAATCGAGGGGCGGCTTATCAGCTTATCGCACGTGATCATGAGCTTCCGAAAAACTTTGGGCCGAGACACGAGTGTTTGATTTTCCAATTTGGTCGACAGCACATTCACCATGGTCGTGAAACGAAAGAGAGAAACCACTGTGGTTTCCAAGCCTCAGGCCAAGGAAGACAGCCCTCCTCCGGTGGACAATGCGCAGGACGTATTCCGCAGATTATTCGAAGCGCAATTCGAGCCACTCGATTTGCCAGGTCCTACCGCCAAATCTACAAATTCCGATGAAGAAAACGAGGACGACGATGACTCTGATCTCTCTGGGTCAGAGGGCGATTGGGATGGGATGTCCGATATCAGTGACGAAAGCAACCAAGTTGAGGTGGTCGAACACACGGGCACTTATGCGGCACCAACAGACAGGATGGACAAGAAGACTTGGAAGGCGTTTATGGTATGTGCTAGATCTCAATGCGTCAATTCATTCTAACTCCGAGATCCGCAGAGTGGAAAACTGTTGTCCGACTTGGAGAAGCCGAGCACCGAGCCAGAGCCCACATCCAAAAAAGAAGAAGAAGAAGATGTCCACGAATCTGCGAACCTCAAGCACGATCTTGCATTGCAAAGACTGCTTAAGGAGTCCCATCTTCTCGAATCCGCCGATGACCTTGCCCCCACTGGCAAGAACCGTTTGAAGGCTTTGGATCTGCGCATGCAATCCCTTGGAGCCAAAACTTCGCTCTACGCCCAAACCAAAATGCCTACTGCGCACAGACGAGGCATCAAAGCTAAGGCTGAGTCAAAGGAAGACAGACGCCGCCAAGAAGCCAAGGAGAATGGTATCATTCTCGAAAAGCCTAGCAAGGTACAGAAATCGAGCAACAACGGGCGAAGAGATCGCGGTCTTGTCGGATCCTCTGTGGGCAAGTTCGCAGGAGGCACATTGAACCTGAACAAAGACGATATAGCTCGCGTCCAGGCGTCAGGGCGCCGTACGATGGGTGGCAGGGGAAAGGGCAAAACCAGAGGCGGCAGAGGCGGCAGAGGTGGTAGCAAACGCTAAGATCACGATATTTGAGAAAGGCCTTTCTCCTGTTCTTAGACTAATATGCTTCTCCCTGCGGTACTATCTACCACAACTACGTCAACTCGAGGGCTATTGGGTTCATGATCCATAAATGCATATCACGCCATGTCCGCTTCGATCTCTATCTCTCACGGGTCATGAGCTACAACTTCAATCTCAACCCGCATATCATCCTCGCCGAGTCTCGTTACCCCAACACATGTCCAAATAGGCTGGTGGTTCGGCATCCATTTCTTGAAATTCCGCACCATCGCCTGCAGGGCTTCGTCGTTGATCGGGACGTGGTACGAGTTCACCCGAAATACCTGCTCCCACCCTTTTCCTCCGGCGTGCTTCAGGTTCAAGTCCACGTTGGCGAAAGCTTGGTCGATCTGCGCATTGATCTCCCGATGGATCACAGAGGTTTGTGGATCCCAACCACCTTTTCACACTCAGCACGATCTATTCATTCGGAAAGCGAGGGCTCATGGCTCGTGTACATACCTTGGCCTGCGCATTCGATGCGATCGCCAATGCGGACGGCTTGGCTGTAATAGAAGTCTCGCTTTGCTTTCTGGCCCCAGCCGTCGTAGTTGAAGTACTGGAGATGCGACATATTTAATCGATAGAGATAATGAACCACTTGACGATCTTAGATCTTTAGAAATGCGTATTCTTGGCAAGGAATTTGTAACGCCCAATCGAGATAGTAAATGAACTGTCAGGTGTACAGCTAGTCAACGCTTCAGTCTCTACCGTTAAATACTTGTAGTTATGCGGAATATACATTCCGCCGGACAGCATACGTCATACACTTATTTAGAATGAGAGGCCACACCAACATCGCGGTAGCCAACAAGTTCAGAAATCGAATTTCTTTAAGGAAATAATATCAGATACACAAAGCTCATGAGTCGTATCAGTCACTTCTTGGGCTGGCCTCTAGTTGTTCGCTTCTTTGCTTCATCTTTCTCAATTGCAACCTAGATAAGCTCTGTAATGTTATAGAGCAACATATCTTTAGTAAAAGCAAAATCGCCCTCTCCTGCTCCTAGTCCATTTAAATAATAAAGACTAGAATGGAATAATTATATCCTTTGCCCTGATAGTGGGTCCCTAGTCATTTTCTCTTCTTTTTTTAGATCCTCTGTACGCAACTTAAGGTGGTGCATATAGGTGTGCTATAGAAATGACATTATAGGAACCTAAGATTTGACTTTGATATCTCTAGAATCTCGTTTAACAACAATAGTGATGCCTATCCTTATCCGTCCTCTTAATTTACATGTATATAACCACTAAGAGATATCTCTTTCTAGCTTTTTAGCTATCTATAAGTAGCTAAACTTGCGCAGCCGATTTAGCTTCTGCAGAAAAGATGGGGGTATTAAGTTACTTAGGGAATTTAACTATATTGATGGGCGTTACAATCGATTCAAAGGGGCAGTTAATTGAAGCTGGCATGCTTGAGGATTTGTTTTTGGCGGATCAAGGAAAGCCAGAGAGGCTGCTGCATCACATCAATTACTTAGTACTTCTATAGGCTTATTTTGGCCAAAGTGGGGCTACGCAGCGGTATAAGGGCCAGGCAGGTCCAGGAATGAGAGATCCACGCCAGAGTTCGATTCCGCCAGGTCAACGAGACCAATTAGCACATCGCTTAGAGCTCCCAGCTCGTCGAGGAGGTCGCGCACACGCTTGGGATGTGAACGGAAGCTGTCCACTGTCTCATAAAGTGAAACACTGCATTGAAATGCAAACGTCGCTAAAGCAAGGATTCCAGAGGCTAGCCCGATTGGTTCAGCCATATTTTTCTTCGTGTTGTGAAGAAGAAAACGGTTCAAGAGCTTTTTAAGAGCCTAGAAGGGCATTTATATTATAGGAAAGAGCACCAAGTGGCTTCAAGTTGTAAGCGCCAGGTTCATTTGCCCCAAGATGCTTCAACTGATATTTAAGAGCCTTCCGAGGTTGTACTCCATAGCGCATTACCCCGTCTGGGCATTACTAGTACCTTTGAGTAGACGTTCAAAATTAATGAGATGAGTCTAGGCATCGCAGAGCCTCGGGCTTCATAATAAGAATTATGTTTTGCTTGACGAAAGCTTTTCTGAGTTTCTAAAGGGCCAATTTGGCCACGGCTCTCATTTAGCATCTTGAAATTCTTCCCCGCGACCTTGGAAGTACGTAGTACCCATCCTCAGACTAGTAGGCCTCAAAATGTATCTAGTCACTGATGCCGTCAAGTTCCTTCACCTGCGCGACATCTTCAAAAAACGTAGCGCCATACTCTTTCATGATCTGTATCCTCTCATCCATATTCATCGCAAAACTCATTCTCCCGAAATCTAGGGGCATTTGGCTGGCACTCCCGTATCTCAACACCCATACACCCACTCCATCTGTCGGCCAACCATATACCATCACTTTTTCTTCTTCCTCCGTGATCTCTCTCAGTTGCATCATCACTTGGACCCACTCCTTCTTACTTGGCCAAAATTCGCACCAATGCGTCGCATGAGATTACAGAATCTGTCTTCTTCGTCGGTACTGGGTGAGCGTTGAGATGGATGGGTGCGGGGGACCGATAGGGAAAACATGTCGAGAAGGTCAGGACCATCTTTTATGAGAACCCCGCCAGTGGAGGGGTAGCCGTAGACAACGCATCTTCCCGGACCGAAAACAGTCCGTTCAGTCGTCGATTGAGCAGGACCTATTGGTGCGATGACCTTTGAGTCAGGCATTAATGTTTGTTGAGAGGAAATGGAGGAAATGATGGATTAGTGAGCGGGGTGAGTCACACAAAAGTCAGGGCAACCTTAAAGCCGTATAGAACGAACTCTGAGAGTCTCAACCTCGCAAATATCTCGGAAACACCCTAATAAGCAGCAATCCGGCAACTGGAATCCCTAATCGACAAAATGACATTGAAATTTACTACTCCCACAGCTCTGATCCTGATAGACAATCAATCAGGCTTCTCCAACCCAAAGACCATATCCCATTGGGGCACCACACGGTCCAACCCAAGCTATGAAACCAACCTGCAAGCACTTCTCTCCGCATTCCGATCTGCGAGATCCTCATCTTCAACGCCGCTGGAGGTAATCCACATCTTTCACTCCTCCACAACGCCGGGATCTCCATTCCACCCTTCCAACCCAGAACAGGGTATCCGTCCTCTAGACTTCGCCGCCCCTGTCGCAGATGGGTCGGAGCCTGTCTTTTGGAAAAGTGTCAATTCCTCTTTTATCGGAACTGGACTTGAAGCGCATCTGCGTGAAAAGGGGTTCCGTCAGCTTATCATTGCGGGGTTGACGACTGATCATTGTGTTTCAACTACTGTGCGCATGGCGGCTAATCTGGGGGTTGTGGATCGGTATCTTGGAGATGGGCCTATCCGGTTGAGATCGGATGGCACGCATGAGAATGAGGTGGACGTTGATAAGGGGCGTATTGTGCTTGTTGGGGATGCCACGGCTACCTTTGGAAAGGCTGGAATTGATTCGGAGACTATTCAGAAGATTTCTGTTGCTAGTCTCGATGGTGAATTTGCCGATGTATTTGCCACTGAGGAGGTTGTTAATGCCTTGGGCAAAATTCAAAACTAGTGTGATAGTGTGACGATCTAACCTTGGAATGGTCTTCACTATACTGAATTTACGTGAGACGATAGCTCCCTCACTCGAGCTAGTCTATCTCAGAAAATTGCTCACCTAAATTTCAATTTCCTTTAGTCGGGGCTTTCAGTTCTACCTTCACACTTTGGGCTCTGCTTCACGGGTGTCTACAGATGTCTATGGTATCTACAAGTCAGACTACGGAGGACGGAAACATGAACGGGTTGCCTCTCTCATTTTCTATGCATTTATGTATGGTGCATGCATATATGGTATGTGGAATAATACAGAACTGTGTGGCGGGTTGCCACTACATCTAAATATAGTTGCCTTTGTCGTGGACAAGGATAGGCCAGGTCCCAGGGCGCCTCTGGGTCCCAACCCCTTTGCCTTGGGGCTCAGGTCAACTCTCGCACCTCCCCCAAACACCTTATCTTCTCCTCCAGCCTCTCGATGATTTTCCTTTTGATGTCCGCAGACATCATGTCCTCCTCCATCCACCCCTCCTCGACGGGACCTTCGTCTTCCCAATCGCTCTCATCCTCCTGGCTGAACTCCGACTCATAGTCACTGAGGTATTTTTGTGCCTCAGTGCTGTCACCCTCTCCGTCCGATTCGGTCTCCAGGCCCTCGTCTTCGCTGTCCTCCCTGTATCGTAGCTCCCACTTCTCCCACTCATCCCACTCGTCTTCCTCATCGTCCTCGATTGTTGGAAGAGGGATCGGTTTGGTGGTATCCCCATCAGTTAGGGGCCATGCCCACTGGAGAAGTCCATCCATTTTGTCGGCATAGTCCTCCGCATCGAAGTTGAGTGCTTGGGTATAGGCGACTTTGAGTCGGCCTTCGTCGAAATACCCATGCAATACTCGAACTCGAGCATCGGGGAGGAAGGAGATGACCATTGTCTATATGAAGATCAGTCAATCATGTCCTGGTTATGGTACTAATTTGGTAGACTGTCTGGGCTTACCGGGAAGTCAAGTTGGGGGCGCTCATGTCGGTGGTACCTGCCGAATTGGTGCTTGTGGTTTTTGAATCCACATAGCATCCATCGAACAAGCACGTTGAGCTCGCCAACTGACGGGAGAACGTCGTGGTAGCATTCTTCGCTTTCCATGACGACGAGTTGATGTGCGGCCTTTCCGTCGGCACTCGTGGCTCCTCTTTGAATGGTGAAGCCGTGCTGGTCGTTGCTGTTGAAGAGACTATCGTCTTCTTCCATGCTATTTTCATCAAAAGTTAGTTCCGAAGATTCTTTTTATTCTTGGGAGTTATATACTTACGAGACCATGTCCCAGAAAATGGGGGTCTTATTGCCTCCCGGGGACTTGCGGAGGTACTTCGAAAATGCCTTGTACAGTTGATGGTGCATCTCGTGGGGGGTGAAGTCTTGACTGTCCTTCATCGCCCGGACCCAGGTGAACGGGTCTTCCACGGGGTCCTCGGGGTCGAGTGCAGTGTTGGCTATTTTGAAGTCGGTGTCGGTGTCGGGTGTGAAGAATTGGATGAGGGAAGGGTCGGTGTCCCCAGTCCAGAAATCCATCGGGTGGATATCAATGTTTGTGACCTGGTTTGTGGTGTAACCAGGTCCCATGTAGCGGAGCTCTCTGTGGAGCTGCTGGAGGCTCTGCTCCTTTTGCTCAAAGAGCCAAATCCAGATGGGAGTAGGGCACATTGTGAAGCCACCTGGGGAGGGATGATGAAGGAGGAGGAAAAAAGAGGAGAGGTGCAGAGAACGGGGGCTCTTTTATGCCTTCTTTCCCTTGTCAAATTCTGGGTCTTCCCCGACATCCAAGACTATGTATCAACTATGCCTAAATAAGATACTGGCTGGGTTAGACCCGCGGGTACAATGCGTGTGTCAACATGAACCAAGCCTAAATCAGACTGATTCCGATCTAGAAAGCTTCTCCTTCATAACTAGAGTTTTTCGGACGCTATATTTGGTGGCGGATGGCTCTTGCCCAGCTGTGTGCCCATCCAATAGAATACATAGATTATAAGCCAGAACTGAGGCATCACGGTAAGATAGAATTATATGCACTCTAGCATTAAGCTGTGGGCGTATTAGAAACTTTTGTAGTCTTTAAAGACATAATGCTAATACTCCTAAATAGGAATAGTATACAAACTGCTCCTATATTGCGTCATTGTGGATAGTCCATGTATAGCATCATCATGGAGAAGAGACATGGCCTAAAGGAGGACTGGTTTCATAGTAAGTGAAAGTAAAGTGAAGGAAAGCTGATTTTATAGTAAGAAGTGAGGTGAAAGGTAGATAGAAAGATAGTTGATAGAAGAGTATCAATGCATTGCTGTTTATGTAAGTACATGGATACACTATTCATCTTTCGGAGAGAAATAATGTGAAGTGATCATGTTGGGGAGGCTGTCAATCTACCATCCAGTGGATCAATTGCTCCAACGACCACCCGTCATCGTCCATTGATTGGCAATGAAGACTCGAACGTGGAGTCGGCCATGATTCAGGTCGTCGGCCGTGTCCAAGAGACCGAGTGCCGGTCCTGTCTGCAGGACATGGGCCCAATGCGCGAACCTGTCAATGCCGAGACCAAGTTTCTTTGACTTTTCACTTTCTTTTCACCTTCTTCTCACTTCTGTGGTCTTTTTCACGCTTAGACCTACTTGAATGAGGTAGAAACTCTCCTCTTCAGTTCAAGAATCCCTATACTTTTACCTTTCCTTCTCTTTATTTTTACTCCCTGTCCTCAAGCCTATATATCACTCTTGCTTCGGTGTTGTTTCGGTCGTTTTTCGTCCTTGTCTCATCAACGAAGATGCCTCCTGTCAGAAGCTCCCCGCATAAACTTCGTCGACCCATTCTACGCGAGCACACGTGGTGCATGACGTGTTTGAAGGTCTCGGTACGTGCCTGGACCGAAGCCAGTCTTAGTTCCCTTGAGCCTTTTGCTGTGCATTGTTTTGCCGAAACATATGATGGCAAAAACTGCCAGCATTGCAATAAATTGCATAAGCCTTGTGAGACGGTACGTTTCCTGACCGTTACTGTCTCTTTCCGTTGGTGATTCGTACTGATAGCGCTTAGCTTCCCGGGGGCATCGAGGGCAATCGCTACGAGCTCCTTGCATGTTTGTCTTGGGCCCGTGAGATTTAGGCCAATTCCAATGATGGATATGGCCTTATCCCTGGGAACGTTGAGGAGGGAATTGACTTGATGCTGCCCTATGACTTCGTCGAGGACGTTGCGATATGTGTTCGGCACCTTGTCGCCAGTTTCGATAACTTTGTGAAGACCCACCGGCGCGCTCACTCCCTTCCCGGGACCAATGTTCCCCAGGTATGTTTCGTCCGCAATCCGTGGGTGTATCGTCTGGTCCTAGACGGACCCTCCGGAATCGTGTGTGGATGCGCCAGTTGTCACTGGAGCATCCATGACAGCCGGTGCACCTCGTTTGGGGGTAGATCTGTTGAGAGCTACGAAATAAAGCACTGGGGAGAATCAAGACGAGACAAGAGAAGGCCTTTTGTAATTGGGCAAGGTCAAGCACATCACCATATGCCAACGGCCCACATACCGAACCCGCTCGATTGCGTATCGGAGATGAGCATGGCCTTCAGGGACGTTTCCAACAGGCCATTGGTCAAGCATTTGGGGTGGTCCTGGAGGCCAGGTCAAATCAACCTCTACTTCGCCGACTTCAAAAGCTCGGGGAGTAACTACGGCAACATCCCCGACGTTGTCGGTCTGCAAGATGTGGCTGGGAATACTACCACTAAGATGGTTGGGGAGTCGAAAGTCCCTTGGGTGGATGACCATAACCTCCAGGCGGCAGTGTACGACCTACCTTCCCTCCGGCAAAAGACTGCCCAGCCAGTTCAGGATATGCGGGCACTCGGGTGCGAGTATGGGTTTATCAGTACCTACAACCACACCATCTTCCTTCGACAGTTTCAGTCCCCTAGTGGGGATTGGGAAGTATGGTATTCTCCTCCTATCTCCTCGTCATCTTATTACCTCCCAACAGTCCCTAACCCCCAAGGGACTTATCTCGTCCTCCCCCGTGTATCGATGAAGCAGTGCATGTTCTACGTGTGTACCTTAGCGAGTGCAGCTAACCCCGTGAACAATCAGACTGCACCCTGGGTTATCTATACGCACTGACGAATTTCCATGCCTGTTTGATATATGTCTTCGGTCTGAATGACCAACAGTCCGGTGTCTTGCAACTTGCGAGTTACAGGACGACAATGTTACGTTGTCAAAGAGTAGCTTCGGAAATGCCATCCGATCCTCTATGCTGAATAATTCTAAGGTGTTGTACGTTGATCTCCCACAGTATCAAGGGCTATCAGTAGCGGAAAGGCACTACAATCGTCTTATTGAAAGCACTAGTTCAGCGACAGATACATGCATACTAGGGTAGCTGGGCATCGTGAATAACTCAAGAATACAATCCCATATGCTAAAGGCCATTTGACTGTCAAAGTAGCGATGTACGAAGATCCACGTTGGTTACCAGGTCCAGTCCGAGCTATCAATATACCAATCCAGCCTATCAGATGGCTTTGCCAATCCCCATAACACGTAGGTCTCGTCTGAGAACGGCTCAGTGTCCATTGGATAGGCTCCTCGGAATCCGGAAATGTGCCTAAAAGTTATTAGCCCATCGCCATCGGCATTCATAGATAGATCAGGTGAATGGAATGTCGGAACTACCTACATAACCTTGGTGACATCATCGTAGATGAGCTTGCTCGGAGGGGTAAGTCCAGGTTGCCAAGAACACCTACTGAGTTCTCTTCGTTGTATTAGTATAGGTAGTTCTTGAAGGTGTGGACGTGTAGGGGTTATGATCTTACTTGTAGGCAGTACAAAAGGCGGAACGCAGTTGATGGCGGTATCCAAAGTCGCGTTTCCAGAACGTATAGTAGTCCACGGGCTCACCAGGCACCCGTTCCCACGCAACGTAGTTGATATAGCCACCAGGCACAAACTCTTCGGCACCTTGCAAGCCTTCCCCATAGCCAAGTAATTTCGGTACTGCCGTGCAGTTTTCGCAATCAAGAGATGCAAGCGCTTTGAGCTCCGTATGGGTGCGCTGGCTGACAGCCTGCTGGGCTCGGACTTCTGGAGCGCTAGAAAAGGTACCATCAAGAGGGATCTGCATATAGATCCGCACGAAGCCCTGCTGAGTAGGGTCTAGAAGGCTGTGACAAGAGAACTTAATGACGGCAAACGGAGGCCCCGGTTGTCGCTCATATTCCTCCTGGGTCATCGTTTGGTAATCTTCGGATATTTTCTCGTCGAGAACGAATGTCCGAGGGGGCGAAAGGGAAGGCTGGTCGAGTTTGATTTCAGTGCCGCTCAGATGATCGAAGTTTACCGAGGGGGTCGTTACGACGAAATCCCTAGAGCGAGGCATTGCGACAAGGGAAAGGAGACGAAAGGTTGAGTAACTTCAAGATTCAGAAGAAATGAAAACGCTCTGATGAAGTTGATAAACAAGTGGGTTGTAAAAGTCAAGTGCTCAACAGAGAGGGCGTGGAGGTTATAAAGAAGTATTACGGATTATTGCCTAATATCTTAGGTGTTAACCGTGGAACAATAACATCCATGGATAACCTTGGAAGATTCCAAATTTCTCCAGCTCCAACCTATCAAGCCCACAAACATTTTGGTGCAACACCCAACTTTTATCAATCAATCGGACTGTAGTCGGCTTGATCAACATGCCTCCACAACACTCCGGCGCTGATCTACTCGTACGGGGTCCATCGCGGTTAGTGAGGTCTCAATTCGCCCACGGTTACCTAGGTAGGCAGCCCTGAAGGGTACCGGTTGTTGTTTTGTCCCAAGGTGACACCTTGAATTTCTGCGAGGTATGCCTATCTCCGGCACAATGGTGACAACAAGTCACAATCCTGAGGTTATTCGCACTACCTGAATAGGAAAGTCCAGGGCTTCACGGGAGATGAAGTTGTATAGTGGGTGTCGACTATTATTCTCGTGTGCTTGGCACCAACACTAACGTATAGACCGGATAACTTTGACTCACAATGTCTCATGATCTGTTTTGGTACTAGTAGTATGAAATTATGAAGCCTGAAGTACAGTATTGAGCGATGTCAAGTGCCCTCCATTACGTAGGAGCTGACATCCACGGATGACTTCCGAGGTCATTTCTACTAAACTATTTTGAGCATGAGAGGTTTGGACCAACATTTAAAGGGCCGCAACCCTTTCAAGTAATTTTGACTCATAGCTGGACTATACTTGATGTTTCTTGAGAGTAATGACCTAGCTTCCTATAACCTATCTGGATTTCAATATCTGCCCCTTCAAAACATTTCATCAAGCTTCATCAGAATATCACTCCCATCACAACCTTACATCAATTGGAACACAAAGGTCAGTAATTATTGGCTTGAATACGGGAGTGTGGTAGCTAAGAGATTTCCCAGCTTCTATCTTGACATCTGTCATTTACACAAACTGGTTCCAGGGTAACTGGGTGTCTGAATACGAAACACAGTTCATCAAGGATCTTCAGGAACACCGACATATTGTTCGAAAGCATGACAGGAGATTACGTGGGGTTTTTAGAAGACACAAGTTGTTGATCTTGCTTCACCATGCCTATCGTACCTCGCAAGATGACCGAGAGAAAGTGGAGGCTACCTTCAACGAAGAGAAACATTTAATTTACAAGCATTGGGATTCTCAAGTCTGGTCGGATTACTTTGGGGATTGTATTGCCTAGCTTCAACCAGCGGTTGCTCGATGGCAGGATAGACCGGAAATATGTGTATTCAATGTATCAGGGTTATGAGAAACGCACGGTGTTCGGGATGATTTTGGGAGGAGCAATTTTGTGACGATTCCGGCGATTCAAATCAAAAGAATTCTACTCGCCTTTCCAACTAAGTATAACTCCATCATGCATATATGGATTGATGTAGAAACTATCCCATAATCTCTTTCTATACCTAGAACTCCTTCGCTCTTCCTGTCCACCGTTCTTTCCATTTTCATACTTAATCACAGTTCCTAACCCTGGAGATTCTCCTCTCCATTATTTATACTCTACATCACCGTACCTGGTGCTCGCTTAACACTTATTTTATGAATACTGCCCAATCATATCACTCGACGATACTCTTTGATTCGATAAGGACCAACTCCTAGCAACTACTTCAAAAAATACTGCCTAGTTCCAGTATATTCCTCGACAACATTCTTCTTTTTTTACCCAAGGACCTGCCGTAGTCGTTACAATATATTCAATGTGACATTTCTAGGTAGAACAGATTTGTCTATCGGGAACAAAAATTCCAAAAACTAACACCCTCTATTCACTCTTTTTCGAGGACGGTTTGGGAAACTTCCGCGTCCGACGACGTAGCATCTCCACTCGTTCCTCCATGTTCCAGTTGACTTGATCACCGATGGGGATCAGACATTTAGCCAGGTAGTCGTAGTTCTTCCGGAGTAGATTCACAGTAATAAAAATATAATCCACATTTCGGAAGACAAGAGCATTCTCCTTCGCATAGCGTTCCTTCTGCGTGAGGAAAGCGACAGGATGGTCTCTCCAGTGACGGCGCGGGTTCAGGTGGTGAGAAGTGTGGTACCCGTCATTAAAAGAGAATCGATTACTCTGGTATCTGTCAGTCACGATCGTACACATTAATCAAGTTGTTAAAACTCACCGGAACATCAATCAATGTGATACTGGACAGGTAATCCGAATCAGGGTCTGCTGGATCCACGAAAGCATGCTGGCCCCAGTTGCCGACCATCAAGCCCAGACGCATGACGGTGAGCGGGAGGATGAAGACGAACGTGGTAGCGCGGGCATTGACGTAGTTGTAGAGCATATAAATGGCAACGTAGTTACCGACCTCCCAGAAGGCGCATTTGGCCGCATACTTGAACTGACCCTTTCGCCAAAAGTACATTGGGAGCTCGAGCCAGATGAAAAAGAAGAACCGGCCCACGTAGGTCAAGAAGTCCGGGATGCTGTCGCGGTCGTAGTACATCGTTGTACTCAGATCGTCGCCGCCGTTACCCTCGACGTGGTGGTGCTTGATGTGGTGGTAATAGTAAGAGTTCCATGTATGTCCGTGCATGGGATCCAGCAGGTAGGGGAAGAGCATGTCGAACAGATATAGTTTTGATGTCAGGACTCCATTCATGTGGATGTGTTGGTGCTTCATCAGCGTGAAAGCTCCGCAATAGAACCCTTGCATGAGCCAGTGCAGGGCACCGTGCAGGTAGGAGAATCGGTAATATAAGAATGCGGCACTTGGGACAATAGTCGTGAAGTACAGGATAAGGTGCGTTACCATGACCACGTCGGTCTGGTATCGTACGATGCCCTTGGCCCAGTTGGTGTACGGCGTAAGCACGTACTTTTGGATGGGCGCGGGTAGCTTGGCCCTCAGCAGCGGGGTATCCCAGAATTGGGAGATGGTGGGATCAAATTCTACATGAGAAGGATCATTGAGATTGTGAAGCTTTTGGACTGTTTCTTCGGTGCTCAGCTTGTCCAAGGGCTGTGCACTTGTTTTGTCTAGATCTTGGTTAGTTCGTTATTCGACTGGAAATACAGGGGTATTACCGTTTGAGCTGGGCTGAGGCTCAACAATAGCATCGATCACCAGTCGATCTTGGTAGGTGAGCTGGGGATCTGTGTATGTAGAGGGATCCATGATGCCTTAGTACGGCAGAGCCTAGTCATGTTAATCCTGTCCTGTCAAATGTGTAGTCCAACACTAACCTGGTGTCCAAGCTCTTGATTATAACAAATTTAGATAATTTCCGGGATCTCCTGTTTTATAAATATAATAGATGCCTAGCAAATACGGAGTACCCTGGACAGTCTTCTAATAATAAGACAACGCGTCAGGGGCGCGAAGAGATTTCGGGGACTCAACTGTGGGTCCTGGAATCGACAAGTTATGTGAGTCGAATACAACGTTGGTAAATGATTCTAACACTTGATCTAGTATTTCCAAGTACAGCTTAAGCTATCCTTTGTCATCCGATAGTATTTGAGTGCCTCGTTGTGAAGAACTTATGATTATGCTACGCCGTACAGCATCCCCATCTGATTCAGGGGCGGGAAATATTTCCCCCCTGAACATCCCACCAGTTGAACACTTTGTAGCGAAAACTCCCGCTAAAATACAATTGTTTTATATGTGCGTGTAGTAATATAGAGTACTCAGATTTATAAAATCTAATGTGTAGGTTTTGGAGAATTATAATTTACGATTAGCCCCTGGCGGAAGATCATCACTAAGAAAAATTAAGCTATCAGCCTATAAGAAAGGCTGGATAAAGCACGAGAATGTTAAATAGATGCTGCGAAGGGGTGTTGTGGCTGTGAAGAATATCAACAATTCGCAAAGATCTATTATTTTGGTATAAGGATGTGACAGATAGGCTGTAAGGATGAGAGAGGAAGAATTAATAGAATATAACGAAGCGACATCTGGCCTTGCCTACATAGGTAAGAGCCAATTGTTGCCAAGACAGTGACATGTTGAGGCGAAACCGGTCTTCCTTTGATCATAAGGCCAAATTTCTTTTTCTATGCTACAACCACTTCAAAGACCTTGGTGAATAAGGCCTTGTCTAGGTTTAGAAGGCCACTGCGTTGCAGAAGTTGACCCAAGAACCCGACCAGCTCTATCCAGAGCACTAACAAAGAAATACTGACCAGTCGGGTTGGTAGGAACAGGTATCTCAGTCTCAAAGCCGCCTTTAGGGAATCTCCCCAAGAAGACTGATTCGCCCTCGACACCCTCATCGGTTCCATTCAGAGACCACATAGACACTTCCGTAGCTCCGTTCCAACTCACATACACTCGTCCATCATCCACAGCAATCTCAGGCATGGTCTGAGGATGACCAACCCAGGGACTCTTCGTGATCCGGTAGGAACGAATTTCCCCGCTGTTGAAGAACGTCTCGGGACCCATATGAACATTGCAGAGCAGGGATCCGTCCGAAGCATATTCGGCCCAGTTCGCGTTCGGGCCAAAGCCTAGGACCACATTGCCACTGTCCAAGACCTGCATCGATCCACTGTTGTCGGTGAGAACGCTGTTCGGACTGATGTATTCATGCTGCAGCTGCACAGTCATCTTCTCTGTGTCTAGGACAACCGTCAGACCCCGAGTCGGGCCTGTCACAGGGCGGCCGGGGCAGTTCCCGTTGTCGAAAATGGAGACAATCCGGCCGTTTTCGTGGAACCGGGCATGGTGTTGGCCATTGAAGTCTGTCGCTGCACCACCCGATAGGTCTTTGAACATATTTCCTTTCCCTCCAAGCTTCCAGATCACAGCGCCCGTCCGGCCATCCACGTAGACAATGGAGCTCATCATTCGACAGGAGATGAGGTAATTGCCGAGATCGTCTTTCTCGATGCTGTTGACATGGAACAGATCCGGCGCGGTTTTTTCGGTTCTACCATCGCCTGGCTGGAAGTGGTAGTACTCTTCAAAGCTATAATGGTCGGAAGCGCGCCACTCGAATAACACCTCTCCTGTCTGGATGTCGATCTCCTGGAACCCTGCATCCATAAGGAATTCAACTTCCGGAGGTGCCTCGAAAGCCGTTTGGTTCACCGCGAAAACACCATTGATAACCAGAAGTGCCGTCCCTGAGGGAGTCAAAGTTAACTCATGCGCATCGAGGTGCCATCCGTTGCCTGTATTGCTTGAACGGATTTGGTAAACTTCCTCGTAGCGGGAGTTTATCTAAGGACATTAGAACATTTCTCAATGCGAGACCGCCAATCGACAACTTACCAATGCATAGTATGTTGAGTCTTCAGAAAGGGAGACAATAAAGTCCTCTCCTCGGTAGGATTGTATGTCCGCTGTGACATACCCGGTCGTATGCCAGGCGAGATACCCCTTGGTATCGAGGAGCAACACGCCCGGGACGTTCACCTGCTTTCCCCAGTAGGGCACAACGGTGTAAAGGCTCTCATTATGACACTGTGGATTTTCCTCATGAATGTTTAGAATAGGCCCAATGGCATTGGATGAGTGGTACAGCTGGTGAGGCCATCGGTCAAACGCGCCCAGGTCATATGGTCGCGATCGATACACTGGGGGGATGTCCGCCAGTGATTCGCATGTCACTAAGAGCAACACCACGAGTTTTAAAAACATGGTTGGATATCTCATAATACCGCAAGGCGAAACATGGCAACTGTATGGGATACCTGGGTATGGCCCGATGTCGGGAGGTTTTCCCTCCACGCCAAGCAGATGTGCGGGCAAACCCTTGCGGAAGTCTTGGGGGCTTTTACTTTGGTGGGGCACCTTTCTGTGAGTGTTTTTGTTTCTTTGTATTTCTCATGAAGAGGCTATTCACAATTCTAACATTGGAAACGATGTGGTCGCTTCATTCGCCAGTTCTGCACTAACAGAGTGTCACCTACACCAGACAAGACTATACGTTATCTTGCAATTGCTTTTGTGGGAGCAGAAAAGGTGTTGCGGGTTGAATTGTTACATGTCAAGTAGAATCTGTTAGCCATATAACTCCATAGGAGTCCGTTTATTTAGTGAGAGCTCTCTTCGACTTGCTGCCTCAGGCTTCCAATAAATAAGCTATGCCACCATAGCCTTGGTAAACCTGGGCATTGGAACTAGTTTTTAGTTTATTAACCTTAACGGTCGGCGATATTGGTTGAAGTCGTTATCAGATTGAGGTTGAAAGGAGCTGTGTAATAGAACGCTTGAGATATGCGGGCTTGTCTACATAGAGTGGATATAATGAAAACAACATGCTCAGAATGGGCACCTGCCGATCAATTGAAGCTATCGGAAGCTGACAGGCCCCTCTTTCTTCTCAGACCATGAGCTTTCATGGTCATATGATGGAAATAGCGTGTTACTTTGCCTACATGATTTCTCACTAATAGTTTTCAGCAAATGGGCTTGGAGAAGAACAAAGTATGTCTCAACCATCAAGAAGCAAATGTTAAAACTGACATTCAAAGAAGATAATAACCTGACTATTCTCCCGAAGCCAAAGAAAAAATGTCTCACTTCCCCTCCGCCAATTCTCTAGTTCCTAATAGTTGCTTGTAACCCCAGTCCCACTAAGCCTTGATGGAGTAAGATTTTCGCCACCCCGGCACATCACTGGATATAGGACCCAATTTAATAGTTCGGTTGACATCATGACCTTCGGCGATCAATGCAATATCCGTTGTTGCTGGGGTTAATCATGTCCTAGTGAATGTTGTTCCCAGTCACTCAGTATGTAAACCTCCGACTGGAGGGCCTATACAGAAACGGAGCTATTAATTTCCAATAGAGCAAGTAATCTGAAAATCATCTACAAAACACAGTGTATCTCCACAGCTATAAATCCATCCAAAAACAATCCGTGCACATAAATATTCTTAGATTCCCTCCTAGACCTGAATTTTTCTCACTTTCAACTTAGAACAATCCCCAGCCTCCTACCTCCAACCTTCAACTTCCACTCTTCCAACTCCCACTCTTCCAACTTCCAACCTCTAAACCAACCATCGCCGATTCCCTCTCACCTCACAAAGAACTATTATACCAACCAAAAATGAAGTTCCTCACATCCCTTCTTCTGCTCGCTACCTCTGCCATCGCAGCTCCTGTCACTACTACTGCGAAGGAGTCGAAGCACTTCCACCTCAAGACCAGCGGTGCCACCAATGGAAATCACAACAACCTATATGTCTACGCCTACCACACGGGCGCAGGTCTCAACGACGCCGTGCTCACCAAGGATGCTAGCATGGCCAGTCCAGTCTATCTGAACGGGACGAACGCAGTCGTCGACTTGAAGAGCGAATTGTCTTGGGGACTCATCGCCACTGGCAACACCAACTACGCCTGTGAGTGTCGCCACATACCTTGGAAAAAATCACCTGTGTCACATTTCAGTCTGGACTAACCTGATATTTTTATCCACTTTAGCTTGGTTGCCTATGGTTATTAACGCCGGCAGCGGCGGCAGCGAAGGATACTCCATCGAGGGCGACAACTTCCAATGGTCGGAACAGAGTGGCTTCGGTGGTTGGCTCGGTAAGAAAATCCTGTCTCTTTGTTCCATGTTCTCGTTTTCAAGACCATGGCATTAACATCTCCATAACAGTCTGTGATTGGTACCACAATGCGCCCCAGCTATTCTACCTGAACCGCTACTACACCGCCACCATCCCCTCCAGCTGCTCCAAGGTCCAGGTGAAGGCCGAATACATCTAGATTTTCACGGTCGCTCGGGGTGATTTGGCCCCCTTTAATGGTACTTTATGATCGACGGGAGTTAGAATGTCTTAATGTTTACTACTTAATAGCGATTCAGCGAATAATGAAATGAAATGCTTTCTTGCTATGTACATACTGCTAGTTCAAGACGGGGATATCAAAAAAACACACTAGCAGGAGAAAAGATCGTGCCGATCAACCGCGTGACATCATGTTTCAACGTAAAGCCTTTCCCTTTTCTTCTCTTTTATCGTATGTCCGGTCATGAAGCTGCAATTCCCACGGGAGCAGAGTTATCGTAATAGCGCTTGTCCATTCCAGCCTGCAATCGCGCTTCTTCGTTAAATGGCCCGCGGATCGGACCCCTGAAATGCTTCTGCACATTCGATCGGAAGACCTGAACAGGATCTGTCCCCTCCTGGGCACAGATCCACGTCAACCACCGATGGCCAGTGGTCACATGTGTGATTTCATCGTTGTGAATAATCTCCAGGGTCGCCACGCTATCACCATCACCAGCTCTGCGGAACTTCTCAATGGTCATGGGGTTAACATCCAGGCCTCGTGCTTCGTGCACCAGAGCGATGATACTGATTCTGGCTCGGAGATCGTATGCAGTTTCAGTTGCAGATAGCCACAGACTGTGGTGTACCGGGAGCGAACCAAAGCTAGATCCCATCTCCTCGAGTCTGGTGCGGAGGAGAGAGAAGTGCTTAGCCTCGTCGTTCGCGACCTTCAACCAATCATAGAAGAATGCGCGCGGGAGTTCTTGCGACGTCCCTTCTGTCTGGAATGTCGCAAAGCGAATGCAGATATCAATAGCCAGGTCGATAGCCCACAGTTCGATATTCGCCAATGCATGGAGCATAGCAATGCGGCTCTTCAAGGTCCCGCCCCGTCCCGCCTTCGGCATCTGGCTTGGGTCAACGGTTTCCATTTTCTCGCGCGGCGGCTGATCAGGCGGAGCGACAGTGCCACTTCCAAGCGGCATGGGTGAATCAGAAGCTTCTCTAGCAGTGAAAATAGAGAAAAGATGGGTAGTCAGCTCGATCTTGTGCTCTGGATTGGCGGTATTGAGAACATGAGCGGCCCAGTCACACAGCGTCGCGTCGTCGCCGAGATAAGTCGCCATGCCGGGATCCTCTCGGCCCGAAGTAGCAGAGACAGAAACAGAAGCAGCAGCCGTAGTCGTAGGAGCAGCCTTCTCCGCAGGTCGCGGGTGCTTGAGCTTGACTTTCTCACTAACAGGATCGACACTAGCAACCCCAACACTAACCCCATCCTCGACGGGGAAATCCAGCGCGACAAACTCGCCATGCACATCCACAGGGAACGTACAGGCCTTGATACCGACGCTGGATTCGCCGGTCTCTACGTTGAAATCGTATGCGTGCCACGGACACGAGACGACATACGCCGAGTCCTCGATGTCAACTGAAGAGTCGGCCATTGGACCGCCGGCATGCGGGCATTCTGCCTCCATGGAGTAGTACGACCAGCCATCATTGGTCTCGTTGGATTTCAGGCTTGATTTGTCGATCGTCGGGAGCCGGAATAAGACCAGTTTCTTGCCTGTGCTTAGGCGGACCACGTATCGCGCCTGCGTGAAGTCGGAGAGTTTCCCGCAGTTGATCCACATCTTGATTTTTGCAAGTGTTGATGTCTGTTTGGCGTAATTAAAATGGTTTGTTTGAGGCTTTTCGCCTCGATTGATTTTAACGATCACGTGATGGTATGTATTTGCCCCACTTTTGATCTTTATATAGGCCGTTTATATAGGGGCGCTTTTAATAGGGGTCCCTTATAATAGGGGACCTCGGTATATCTTTAGATTTTTAGCCCAACCTTGGTCGCTATCTCCTAATTCAAATAATTTGGCCAACAATATCTAGACCGCCCATTCGATGGCAGACAAACATCTCGCCTAGCACGGGCTTCGGGGACAACAATCACCCGTGTTATCCAACCATGAAAGGGGTATAAAGTGACCTGTCTAATCATACCTATTTTACGCTATTTTCATCCTTCGAATGTGAAGAGATAAAAAATAAGTCAAAGGTTAGTGGGAAAAAAAGGAATAATTTCAGGCCTTTCAACATGTTACGTAGCACGTAAATTATAAGTGTAATTACGCAATTAATATGTCATGGATACGATAATTTTGAGGACTATCAGATGTATGTACTAATAATACATATAACGTACATGCAAACAAAGAAAACTGTATTCAATTAGGAACGACTAACTCCATCCCGAGGTCGTTAATAAAAATCTGGCGGTAAAAATACCGTGCTCTGGTAMCAAAGATTTCCACTATATATTAATAAACTAATCATACTGGAGCTGCAAGATTATTGGGAATACTAAGGTTAATTGAAGATGGATAGATAGCGGTGAAAGGGCTATTCGCTATTCGTAGACTCTGGTGCCTAGTAATTCAGTCTTAGCATGACCGTTGGCGTCTATAGCAATTCCTTTAGACGTTCGAAGGACTCAATCCCCACAAATGACCAGGTTAAAGTGTGATTGAGCGGCAGCCAACAGCGCGGATCTTAGGCGCCCAATAAAATGTGGGCCTCGCTTGTTGGTCTCAATTAATAGTGTCCGCAATCAAGAAAGTGTGTCGCAAATTTTTCCCTCATCAATTAGGAGGTCTATTTTCCTATAATATCTAGGCTATTAGTCATTTATATAAATTCACTTGGAGCGACTCGACAGCCTTAATACCTAGTGTGAAGGGTTGAAAAATACATGGGTTAAGTACTGGTATTTATCACGTCTGTGGCGACTGCCTTCAACACTCACACACCTGAGCACATCCTGCGACAGGGGGTTTGAGAAGGTCTAGGATAAATAATTCCGAGTGTTTGCTCATTTACTCTTCTCGTCTTTCCAACTTTTCAACTTCTCACATCTCAGTTCACGTCTCAATACCGAGAGGTCTAACGATTTTTACTCTGCCCTATTAGGTGAGACGCGGCTAGCCGACTCTTCACGCTTTACTAAAGACTCACGTTATACAGAACAATACCTGAAAATGGATGGTATTCCCAACCATCCGATTAAATGGGGGACTTATCGAGAGGGTGTCCGGTCCCAGCTGCAAAGATTTGAGTCCCTACCACAGGATGGCCTTGCATTAATGCAGTCATATCAGGCTGTCCTCGACAACGATGAGACTTTCACCCAGTACTTCTCAGACAAACTGCTCGAAAGTTATATTATCGAGTCACGACTAAGGGAAACTCTGGGGATTCGTCCTCCATCTTCATCTGACTCGGAGTCGTCTAGGGATAAGAATGATCCCTCGATTAGCTGGGTCAACATTTTCCGACACGGCAGTTTTGAAAAGCAAAGTGACGGCTCGTACCACTGTTACGATCAAGGGAACCTCGTTAAAATTGATGAATCTCTTCACAAAAGCATTCTTCTCAACCGATGTTTCCTCCCGGCAAACTCCTACCTATGGCCAAGTCCCGCGGACGCTGAAAGAGAGTCCGAAGTCACTCTGGCAATAGAGGCAGACATCTTGGATGAAATCGACAGAAAGATCAAATGTGCGTACTTCCCATATTTCATTACGCTCCCAGGTCGTAAGAGACATGCTAATGAAAGCAGACGTAGAGAAACTGAAGCGACTTCAGCTGGCACTGAAGAAACGCCGAATCAAACTTCTCCAAGGCATTCAAGACCCCGTGAAAAGGTCTCGAACACCGCAAACCCCTGGATTACAGTATCCTACCCCACGCGAGTCACTTCGTCCCACGGTATCTGTTGAGACGCATACCCGTGCACGCAGTTCATCCGAAAGCTCAGGTATCTCAAGTGGATCCGACATCCCTTTCACGGCCCGTGGCGATGCGTCAAGGCCAATATCTTACGACAGTGATGACGATAATGATGATACGGACAACTCACACCAACAAGAAAACTCGAATATCATCACCGAAAGCGACCAGAAAGCATGTGAAAATGAAATGGGAGTGTCGGTATCTGGACTTCTCAGCAGCAGGAAGCCCCAGGTCGCACAAAGCCAGGATTACACACAGAATTCGAAGCCATTCCAAGGAGACGGGTCAGCAAAACACCAGCTGCATGGAAACGAGGACCTGATGCGACCACCCCTGAAAAAGCAAAAGACCGAGACTGCCCCGTCCCCAGCAGAGATCGAGACCATCGACCTCAATGAAGAACTGCCAATGTGGAAAGAAAAGGTCGATACACCCACTAAACCTCAGCCGACATACCCCACCACAGGAAAGAAACGCAAAGGACAAAAGCGAACACGGAATAACTTCACCGACTACGAGAAGGAGCACGCCCCGGCTTGGTTCAAGAGCCAGGTCAACGCAGGAAAGCTCCCGAGCGAAATTGAGAAGGCATACGTCGAGAAGTTCGGTGTCTTCCACCGCTGGCTGACAGTGAAGCTTTGGGTCGACCGGATGGACGAAAGGGCCGCCAAAGCAGAGAAAACGGTCGAAGCAGAGAACCCCAGCAAAATTGTGGTATTGAAAGTACAACTCCCGTCGCATCTTCGTTTGGCCTTTTTGAATGACAATCCACCTTAGCCGATTCGGACATTCCCTACGAGCCGGGTAATGTCAGCAGATGATGCTGCCCCCAGCTCTCGTATTGCCGCCGCCCCGCCCTATGTATCACCATACCCTTTATTCCGGTCCCCCCAGCAGCCTGGGGGCTCACCCGTCCCATACCAGCTGGACTGGCCTTCCAAGACGGCTGCATCGACGCCATTCAAGAGTGGCCTTCCGAACGTGTACTGATAGGTGGGCTTTGATGTCGGTTATTGCAGGTCATCTTTCAACTGACATAACTTGATCATATTCATTTTCAACCCACAAAGAAGTCGGCTCACGGTACGTTTCATTCTTTGATGACATCACGAGCATTTGGCTAACCTATGTTCAGGGAATTTTGACTGAGCGGAAAGTCTCACTTCTGTTTGTGGTCTCTGCATATTCTTCATGCAACTGGTCATTACGTATCTCCATATCAGCCACTTCTTTACTTAATAATACCATTCCTACCATCTGAAAGGACTTACTGTGTATTCCTTTGTCATTTAGTTCAAGATGCAGAAAATATGTCTATAATGGACGACCTAGTTGGCCACTAAATGTGATCTTGACTATAGAGGAGTCATAGAAATCAGTAACAAACATATGATGATACAAAGTAAAGATCAAGTGCTGAGCTGATTTCCTTACACGTTACCATCCGTCTTGGCTTAATTGCCGGAAGTTTTCTAAATCATGGCGTGCATACACTGGATTGTCATTGGTCAATCATGTTCTTGTTTGGAACATTTGCAAGTTGCAAACACCCTCGACCTCCTTTTGTCTCCACAGTTTTGCTTCCAAGGTTCTCTCTTCTAGTCTCATCTTCAAAGTACCTTTGCTGTTTATGGATCATCCCCATGTCGTGATATTGAGTGCTGTAGAGACCCTGCCAAGGGAAAGTAATATCCAGGTGCGGCGGTCTGCACCCGGATAATGTCAATCGTGGAAAGCCCAGATGCGATAAACATCGAAAAAGAAAGCCCTGTCCCGTACGATCCCCCTCTTCTGGACGAGATCTTGGGTGAAGGCTCAACTTCTCGTATTGCACGCGTGGCGCCGGGTGTCATCATCAAATGTCCACGGTTCTCTTGGTGGCATTCTAAGGCTGCAGTGGATAAATGGTTCGTTCGAGGCATGAGACGGAGTTTTGAAGTGGAAGAACGACTTTTACAAATCCTAGGACAACATCCAAGAATAATAGAGTCCGTTAGTCGCTTAATTTATTATGATCAGTGATTGACTTTTTCCTAGGTTTAAGGGCATTTCAGATGATCCATTTAGATTGTTATCTGCCGAAGCAAGCGATGGAAATCTACAGAACTACATTGACCGGCACCATGCTAGCATCGACATATCTATACGATTCGAATGGCGTACACAAGCTGCAGAAGCTATAGAATTCATTCATGGGAAGGATGTAATTCACTCTGATCTTCGACCAGAGAACTTTCTATTTAATGCGAAGACAATACAGATGGAGAATCGATGGAGAAAACACTGTGTGTATTGACTGTCTCGCACGAGGAGAGGAGGAAGAGAAGGAAAGGAGAGAGAGCTATCAAACATGTGGGTTCCATCACATAGTGATGCCTCAGGCATCCCAACACTATTGCACACTGACACTATCCCGGGAACGAGCTTGAGCTTCTACTCAGTGAGTTTGGTGAGTCAACAAACGGAGAAATAGATGGTAGGCATCTCCCACACTCCGGATTCTTTAATCCTTGCCATCCCCCGGAATCGACTGAAAGTACGGACATTTTCAGCCTTGGGTCTATCTACTACACCATTATGACTGGTCATTGGCCTTACAGAGCTCCAGGGCCATTCAAGTCTCTAGAGGAGATGGAGACATACCAAGAACATGTGGACGCTTTGTTTGCCTGCAGAAGGTACCCGCTGGTCGACGGACTTGCAGCTGGACTTGTGGTACAACGATGTTGGACAGGAGAGTATGCTGGTTTGAGGACGCTTCTTGAAGACCAGCGTTCTCAGTTTATTAGAGAAGAAAGAACCTATTAGAACAAAGCTATATCTGTCGCTTTAGTTGCGTATGCTGATCACTATGTACCCTCTTGAGCACGCAAAATGAATTCCATACTCTGATGGATCATATGGTCCCACCCGTCCTGGGGTACAACCATCTCTTCCACTGGAAAGGATCTAGACTCCTTGACTTTCCCTTGTCATATTCTTTATTTTATTGGTATGCTAGGCTATTGAATAGGCAACGGAATACAAAGATCCTTCTCTTTGTTTGTTCGGTTTGCCTTATCGTGTATAAGTTTGCAGTTTGGGGTTTATTGTCTTTACCCTTTTAGGCTATCCCTTACTTGCCCAGGTGCTTTTCTTCCCATCTCTAATTTGGTCGCACTTTTTCTTGATCCTATATCTAACAGGAAATATAACACTTACATATCTAGGTAATAGTTACCCATTTCCTCAGCAAACTTCATGTTTGTAGTCTGAAAATAATTACCTTGTTCCATCATTCACTACAAGGCAAAATGCCAGCCGCAATAGCTCGTGTTTCTCTTTTTGACACTCTTGACTTTGATATGATTTCCTACAAAGAAGATCGTGACTTTCGAGTCCAAGGGAATCCTGAGCCTTACAGGCGCTCGCAGACTCTGATCTACCATTTTCAGGACAAAAAATGGTGGATCAAAGTAACCGTTGAGGGTGTCGTTCCCTGTTTTCCCTACAATACCGAGCCAGAGGAGATCAAAACCAGCCGCGAACGACGAAAAGAATTCCAAGCCTTTATTGTCCTGATCAATTTTCAGTTATTAGAGCTTCTAGATGACACTATAACTGAAATGATCTTGGAGGACGTGGATCCCCAAACAACTAAACCTCTCAGGCTACATCGTGAACCAGAAGATACCAATAGGTTTTCAAAGCTCACTAGGAACCTACGACTCTATATTTAGGATGACTTATCGAGAGTGATTTATCCACCACGCCTCCAATTTCTATCTTTTCGGGCTATTGATATTGCTGAATTGGTAGAGGATGAAATCAGCCACGGAGTGTTCCGCGTTTCACACAAGGGCCGCAGAATACCATATATTCTCAAGGCAATTAATCGATCCATTTACGTACCAGGCGAGTCGGATGTCATGCAACAAGAACTAGAGAATCTTAAACGATTTAGAGGCACGGCTAGGATCGTCTAGTCAGCTAGTATTACGGTGTTCACTAGCCCGTACGCAACCTCCCAAAAGGGTGCTGAGCAAATGGCTATCAATGGTATTCTATTAGAGTACTATATCGGGGGCTCGTTAAAACATGTTCTAAATGAACAACATGTTGAGGATTTCCACTGGGAGCGATGGGCTATTCAAATTGGGAATGCTTTAGACATGATTCACTGCGCAAACCTAACTCATATGGACCTGAAGCCTTTAAATATTGCCCTAGACAATGATGGCAACGCGGTCCTTATTGGTATTAGTGGCATTGGTGGAACGACGCACGAGTGGGAGTGGCGTGGCCCAGAGACATGGGGTGAAATACCACCCCTTGAGTTTCCTTTTCAAGCACGTCGATTGAATGACGTTTGAGCGTACGGAAAGCTTTTGACGGAGATTGCGTCACACGTCCGGGGACAGCTCTTATGCGAGAATCCTGAAGTCGGTTGCGGGTCATCTTATGAAGATGTTCACAACAGGTGGACTCTATCTGAGGGCATCTCCCGGTTGAAAGATTGTTAGTACGCTGATTAATGTTTACTTTGTTCGAGGAGTTTCAAGTCAATGGAAGGTATCGAGATTATTATAAAAAAAAGTTCTCATCGAGCTCAAGTTTACTCGTAAAATATGGGATCTGGGGTAGGTAGAAAGGAAAATGTCTCGTCGTCGCGCCAACCAAGCCATTCCCCTACGCAGCTATCTCAGTAGCCAACAGTCTCAATTAGTATACGTCCCTCTCTCTCTCTCTCTCTCTCTCTCTCTCTCGACGGCCACTCCCCAATTTGGAGAGTACCCACACTATTACGCTACATGTAGTGCCTCCCTGGACGGCCACTCTCCCCTTGGTGGCTCCCTTAACGTAGCTGTAACCCACTTCTTCATATGGTAGTAACAGTCCGCACCTATCCTCTCGATGGAAACTTGAACAGTCCGCTCCCTCGTGCAGCCAATCTGCCTTGCGAATGGATTACGCGGCCTTCCGTCTCTTACAGCAGTCGGGCAAACGCTACTCTTTGGTTTATCTTCTTTTTTCCCGCTACGCTCCCCAATTGAACTCCCATTACTTCTACCTGTCACCAACATGAGACAATCCCCGCTCCGAAACGATGCTTCCTAGACCCGCTGCCCAGGTGACATCGCCGGCTTATCCAAGAAGGGTCACTCCCCCTCCGGCTCCGCAAAGTCCAACCCATCTTTACTACTTCATTCTCAAAAACAACCCTCTCGCACCAATATTCGTATTTTCTTCCCTGGTGTTGCCAGAGGTAGTTTGTCTCGAAACCCATGTAGTCTCTGAATACATCAATCCAATCTCTTAAAAGAGTGCATCTTGATCTTTCTCACTCTGTAGGCTTTTGTTCACTACGTCCACTTGTGTGTATCATATCTTAGGCAACGCTTTTTGCTAACCATTCATGTATATTATCCCACTACGTTAGCCTCTCTTTTTCTGGGCTCTATAGAGTCAAATTTATCGGCTAAGGTAGAATCCCGCTCTATTCAGTTCGATTCTACAAAGAAAAGGCCAATGTAGGAACAATTGCATAGGGATACCTTCGAAATAGATGTGAGAGACGTGTAAACGAGTCACAGTCGTTAGGTAGCCCCACGTTTGCGCGGAGCACTTTCTTAAGCTTCTCAAATTCATCCTCGTTTCTATCCTCGTTTCTATCCTTCCACATACTGCACTACCTTGTTCTGGCGCTAGGGTAGCAGTCCTTGCTCTCACGCTACGAACTATGGCAGGCCTACAGCCTCCTGCCCAGGTACCCGACGAAGTGCAGGCTAGCGGCGACATGTCGCGCAAAGTCAACATGGGAAACGCTCCAAATGCAGTGATTGACAGCATTGCGGAGGTTCACACAAAGTTCCTCGAGTACGCCAACATCATTGCAAGAGGAGGCCGTCTAGCCCCTCAATTCGGCGACTCGCTTTTCTATAAGGAGATCTTTGGTCAATCACGCCCATGTCTGATTGAAAGCGACGGCGGTCCTCCCATTGAATGGTCCGAGGTCCTCGATGCATCTCTGGTCCCCGAGGACTTTCAAGTACAAGCCAATGGGATGTACCGATGCCGGGTACGGGGAAGCTGGATCGAGGTCTCCGAGCTAAACTTCATCCAAATCCAAACCTGCCCTACCGAGCATTCTTTGCGGCTATTGCAAGACTTGTCTGATGAGCAGCTGGAGACTAGAGTACGACTCAAACTGAGTTGCATTCTGCATCACACAACCTGCCACCTCCGTCTATGTAAGTTCCATCCGTTTCTCTGGGTTGTTTTGTCCTGAACTAACATGTCACTCCTCATTAACTAGTCATGGACGCAGTTAATCATGCCATTCGTGCTCTGGATATACCCTCGACTACCCACACAAATGTTGACACCGACGCCGTCGGCCCCATGCCTGCGCCCGATGATTTCTCTGTGCATCCATGGGTTTCGAGACGTGACTCTTCTGGTCATCTAGACGATCTTGAATCGTCGGGATCTGATATCCCACAAGATGCCAACCCCCAGGAGCTTTCGCAGACGACTGGGACCGTCCAAAATGAATTCGAAACAACATCTGAAATCCAAGAGGAACCTCGCGATGAGTCAGTTTCTAGTCAATCTGGAAATAGACCACAGCCAACACGCGCCCGGTACTCCCGAATGGAATTGGAACAAGCGCCAGCATTTTTGAACCACCTGGTTAGCACAAACCCTACCGGCGAGGAAGTCGAAGAACAATACTATCGCAAGTTTCGGGTTTCCCGTACGACCAGGGGTATCTTCGGAAAGTTCTCGACCAAGGGTGGTTGGGCGATCATCCAAGCCCACAATCAAGCGAACCGCCAGCAGGATATGGTAACAACCCCATTACTCCAATCTTTTTAGAGATCTTGGCTAACAACTCTTTTAGTCATCCTAGGCCTTTTCCTAGGATCGATGCTCACGATGCCGCTATGGGGTTGGAGCCAAACGAGGCGGATGAATACCCATGATATGAGGAGGAATTGGGACTGCAATGCTAGTGAATTAGGAGGATACAAAGTCAGCCTGCATCATGGCCATGACGACTACTTCGTGAATTTCATATTATTATCATGGGTAACTCACCATCCATTCAGTAATGGGCTTCTTTAATGCCAGTAGATAGATACCGCCAATGCTCCCGGCGGTATCCATAGTTGGGATCAATAGTATTCTCATCCCATAGTATTCACAGCAAATACATAGATCTTGTGAACTCCCATTGAATCTTCCGTCTCGACACTCCGCGACTTTCTTCTGATCATACCCACAACGCGTCCCAATCTTCCGATCAAAGCCTTTTACCATCCTCCTCTTTCTTTTTTCATACTGGTTCACACTTACTCGCATGAATCGTTACCAATCATGAAGAAAAAGAAGGGTATCAGTACTCTCCAAGGTGAAGCCGTGCATGAAAATCAAGATGGAGTCAAGCACCCAGTCGAACCACCCAAAAATGTCCCTGAAGAACGTAAGTTTTCATCCTCGGCTTCTAATGCTGAGCTTGAATCCGCACTCAACAAGTTTTTCGGCGGTCCTCTTTACTGCCTGATCCTATCTGAATGCATTGGGGCCCATACCGGACCTCGGACGCGCAAGAGGGCGGGCAAGGGCGGCGCTCAATCATCCCGCCTCTCATACCCCATAGTCAGTTGGATGGATGTACTTTCTGAAGCAACAACCGCAGACCAATTCGAGCTCCAGAAAAATGGCATGTACCGGTGTCATGTTAAGGGAAGGGTGGTCGAGATGTCCGCAGAGAATTACCATTTCATCTCATTGGGCTATCCGCAACGCATGATGCAGTCTTCACGCCCGTCTGAGGCAGCACAGGGAGAACAAGAGGCTGCTGGAGATGTGGGGAAACAGGGCGTTAGCCTTCCAATGCTGTCGTGAATGGTGAGTACAGTTTGCCCTAATCAGTTATCTAGATATGTACTAATATAGAACAGCAGACACAGGATCGCTCGACAACCCCGTACCCGACCCAATGGACATACCCCGACGCTCAATTGCATCAAATCTCTCACATCGATCTGAGAAAAACACTGCGATTTCATACCAGGGTGAGGGAGATGTCAAAGGAACCTCCCAAGAAGCCCAAGAGTTCGAAGCTGAGACATCACGGCTCCGCCCCAACAACAGAGAGTCTGATTTCTAGTCCCCTCATAAGGAGAGTTTTCTCCGTTGGACCCCGGTTATAGTCGCAACCAACCCGCTTATATCAGAAGAGCGCCCGATCAAATCTGACATCACAAGCCTCGCTCAGGGTGGCAGCACAGGAAGCTCGGATGTCCCAAAACCATCCCAATCCGAAGCAAGTAGCCCTACAAACAAAGACAAACAACCAGCTACTCCAGTCCGTCCCAAGAAACACAAGAAACAGAACTTTTTCATCCCCTGGACTCCCTCTCCAAAGAAAGAAACCCGCACGCAGGAGAGTCCAGATTCCTCTAATACCTCTCCGCGTGCCGGTCCTTCGGTGCGGTATTCATCGCGGGAACTAAATGAGGGGCCGGCATTTATCAAGGCACTCATCGAGGCAGGCAAGCCGTGGGAAGAACAAGAGGAACTGTACGCATCCGAGTTCGGTATTTCTCGTTCCCAGTTCCGACTTATGAAAAAGTTCGACCTGGGCTTCCCAGGAAAGCGGCGAGGGTGACAAGAGCACTGACAGGGGGAAGAAAAGGGATCCCGATCCTTCTGATGCTGCCTAAGTCCATGGTGGGAAA
>PKQL01000248.1:0-50095 GCA_002916455.1 Penicillium sp. CF05
AAAAAAAAAAAAAAAAAAAAAAGGAAGATAGAAAGAAAGTATTCCAACACACCTTCCATCTCTACATTTGCCATCTAGAGATCCATATTGTCGAGATTACAAGCCGTATTGATTGCCGCCATTGGGCAGACAAATGATAATCCACCGTCGGCGGCTAGTGTAACGGAATCACACCCTACCAGACTAAATGCGACTCTGTCCGAGTCTCTCCATTTTACCATTCCCATACCTTGGCATGTCTTATAGATGGAGTAAATACGTACATTATTGCACATACCTATGTAGTACAGGTACGGACTAAAAAAGGTACCACAGAACGAAAAAAGAAGAAAAAGAAGGATCTTTGCCCCTCATTTCCCCACTTATAACCATGGTTCAACCATACCTAACCCGCACCTGAGATGCTGACGTCCACGGGTCCTCTCATAGCCGTTCCGGTCTTTCTATTTTAGTGATTTTTAGGAAATTCCAATAATTTAGGATACGTACAAAGAAAAAAAAATGGATATGAAAGATGTATCAAAAACAAAGGTTCCAGAATAGGGCCAATCGGATGAAAATAATTAATCCGTTAATATTTTTTTTATTTATTATTAATATTCTCTCTAAATTAAAATTCTGGGGCTGACTAGAAATGCGCGGCTCCTGCAATCTGCCGACTGTATGCAGAGGAAATTTCATCTCGAATATTWCAAGGATTAGAGTATAATAACGAAGAAACACACTGGCAAGCYGAAGAAACTTTGTTTAATGTCGATCATCGGCCACATTTACATCAATGTGCCCTACGGAGTGTTCCCGTAGGGCATGAATTGTGCTGCTTGGCACGTCCCCGCATAAGGGTCTCGACCAAAGTTGACTTACACATTGATACATATATCTCACTTCCTGGTTCGGCCCAGCGTTGGTCCTAGTTACCATGTGGCGACATTCTATGTATTCGAACGTTACCGAAATGGAGGCGAGTCAAAACAGAACTTTGTATATCGGATAAGTACTGGATAGATTGGATGTTGTAGGTATTTACTATGCCAATATGCAATCACCCCTCTCCATCAGATCGAGTCAAAGACCACATGCTTCGCCCTCTGATTCTCCAAAAAACTCCATCGACTCCAGAATCAGACGCCGCCGTGGATGTTAGTATAGTCGTAATTCCGCTGGCAACCCTGTAAAAAAAAAAAGAAATCCGGAGGATGATGCCGACGATATTGAGCAGGAAAAGCGACGAAGGGAAAAACGAAAGGCAAGAACACTCGAAAGGCTAAGTCGTATCCATGTCTGTGGATGTATGTGGATGTATGTGGATGTATGTGGTGAACGCCTGCCGCTTTTGAAAATACGCCAAAAAAAAAAAGGAAAGAAAGAAAAGTGGGGGGAAAGATAAGGAAATGGCCTTGACTGAGATCCGATGGTTTACGATCCTTGGCGCAAGAAAGATATGGACAAGTGAGGACTTGGTTAGATCTGGCCTTTGATATCGACGACACGGTGAGCGGCTGCTTTGGCTTGATCGAACAGCGAGCCTGCTTTGCCTGTCAACAGCCTTACAACGCCGTTCCTCTCCTCCAGCAGTTCTTCAGAGGAGTTGTCCAGAACAAAACGTGCGGTCTGCTCGTCGGACTCGAATCCAAGCTCTTCTGTGATAAATCGGATGTTGACATCCGGTTTGTATCTACAATAAAATGTCAGCTAGAATGCTAAAACAGAACGGGGGAAATTAAAGACTCACGCTCTACACATGGTTGCAAGAGCACTCAACCGCTCACGATCGACAAACATGTCCATGAGGTAGGCCCCCATATTCGGCGTATCAAGGTACAGCTGGAAGAAACGATGGTAGTTCCCGAGTGCAAGGGCAGAGCGGACATCCAGGGCATGCTTGACCGCCAAGTCTTTCTTATCTTCTGCAGTCACATCGGCTAGTGCGTCGTTCATCGCCGTCCAGTTCCGCGTGTAAATGAAATAGAGAATACGATAGGCCTTGAATTCTGTCGGGTGTCCTCCCAGCTGCTGCGCATACAGCACTCGTAGCTGGGTTTGACACTGGTTGTACTCACCAAGATCCCCTTTTTCCAAGGCGATGCGGGCGTGGATTTCGTAGACAACGACAGTGAATTCATTTCGAATACGCTGGACCGTTAGGTCTTGACGCAAAGACTTGAACTGATCACAGATGTAACCATAGTTGCCATCCTGCTTCCATTTCCTCTTCAATAGATCCAGGGCCTTTTGCAAAACCGGCAGAGGACGAACACTGTCCGGGTTGGGAGCAGAGGTCAATCGGAAATAGTTCTTCTCCAATGTTTGGCATCGCCCGACAACGGGGCCTTGATCCGTGTCGGCAGCACGCATCGGCGATCCTGCAGGAGAAGAGGGAGAGTTCCCGCTGCCCCCCATTCCCTCAAAACGCTTCCTCCTCATCTCCAAATTAGCTTTGGACTTACTAGACTGGTCCAGTGTTATGCGTGGTTTTTTCTCTGTGGTAGGGTGAGTAACTCGATCTTCAAAACGATTTCGGTTAGCTTTTCTCCATGGTGGCGATCCAGTTTCTGAATGATGGCCATCAGTTGACTTTCGCTTCCGCATGGCATCCCCCGGAGAAGCTGGGTGACTGGACGCCCAGTTTGAAGAGCTGGGGTTGGCCAGGATTTTGTTGCGTTCATTTTGCACCATAGTTTGGGGCAAAGGTAGCCTTTCCCAGTCGATCAATCCCAACTTGTCATGTTGGGCCGCTTCCGTAATGACGTGCCTCAACTTCTCCTGCATTTCAGGAATGCTCACGCTTGCAACCTGGTTTTCGGGAGCAAAGCAGCGTTGCACATACGAGCGTACGGGTGGTGGGAACTCCACTCGCGCCCGACCTTCTGTATCCGGTGATGCCGACTGGGTGGGCTGGGAAGGGACGGTTCCATTCGTTGGCTTGGTATGATGAGCGAGGCTACGACGCGCTTGGACTGGAGTGTATGCTGGGGCTGCTACCAGGTTGTTAGTCTCTTGACACGAGACCAACGAGACTCGGGTGAAATCATTTTTCTTACCAGCTGGAGGAAATGCACTAGACATTGCGCCTGGGGCGGTAGATCGCCAAGGTGGTACGCTGGAACTCATCGTAGATGCAAGACTTGGGAACAACAAAGAAACAAGATGAAAAGAAAGTAAAGAGCTACGAAGGGGCAAGACTCGAGGAACGGCTGGAAGAATCAACTTTTGATCTTACTCCTCGGCTGGTACTGGTTTCGAGATGAAAGAAAAGATGGTGAACGTTTATTTCCAAGATGAGATGGTCATGAGCCGGGGGAGGGTGAGAGTGAAGTCCACACAGACTCGACCCGTGACGGTGAGTGATACTCGCTTACTCACCGGAATTTTGTTTGTCCGCGCGTCCCGCCTTATCGGGTTATCGCAATTGCCTTGGCTTACATGACATGCCTCTCTCTTTATGGATCTCCTTGATGTTGGGAGCTGGTTGAACCTACTAGATGTTCTTCAAGTCGCTGGATCTGACTACTGCACTCAGACCCTTGCTGCTACCCGATGAGATCCTTCTCTTTGTCCAGGATGCGGTGGGGTTGTATGAAGGGTAAGCAGCTCATGATGATGCTCCTGATGCGGGGTGCTGATTAGAGCCAAAGGAAATACAAAATCCAGAATTACCAAAATGGCCATGCCTATCTCACATCCCACAGAGTGTGCTATGTTGCGGCTGAGGACCCGCGGAAATACTCAGTGGCCATTGATCTGAAAGAAATCGATAGAGTCGAGTCTCAGGTGCGATATGCATACATCTTGCCTTGAGGCTTTTACTCTCAGTCAATCACTAACAAACCCACTGATTCAAGGCTGGCTTTCTGAAGTCATCTCCGAAGCTCACCATATACCCAAAACCGCAGAAGAAGAAGAAGACAGATAAGTCGAGGAGCGCAACAGCCAGCCCAGCTGTGGCCCAACAATCGGTCCTTCAGCCAACGCAGTCACTTTCTCACATCCCACAAACCAACCTCCAACAGAGCTCACTATCTCCAAAGCCAACCAATGCCACTTGGATATGTCCCATATGCTCATTCTCCAACCCAGTTCCGTCCAATTTCGACCCCGCAACGGCTAATGCGGCTACAAATTTGCCTCCTTGTCTGGCATGTGGCATCAAACCACCATTTACAACCGTTCTTAAAGCAGCGATCAGTGCTGTAGCAAGCCGGGAGTCTCCATTGCTGAGTTCAGTTGCATCACTAGCCATTGCACAAGATATAGACCAACCAAATGCCAATGCGTCTCTATCGCATTTTGGGTCTGGGGGAACTGTTCCTTGCCCACGATGTACCTTTGTGAACCATCCATCTCTCGTGGAATGCGAGATTTGTGGGGCGCCTTTATCTGCTGGCTCAGCGAGCGCTAATCGTGTAGACTCTCCTGCGCCGTTGTTTGAGCAATCGCACATCGCGAACACTGAAGTTAGTGAGAGCATCAAACTGTCATTTCGTGCTGGTGGCGATAAGACGTTCCACGAAAGACTTAGAGGAGCCTTGGTTCAAAGAAAATGGCTCTTGCAAAATGCGCCCCCAGTGCCGTCGCCGTCGCAAGGCGCCTCAGAGGGCTTACTTTCTCCTGTCGCTAGCGTCGAAAGTACTCTACCCTCAGCACCACGACATTCGGGGGTTGGTATCGCGGGTTTAGAACGCCGAGGGCTAGAAGCCCGGAAGAAGAACGAGCTGGTCATAGGGAACGCGTTCGAAGATCTGGAGGCTTTGATGGCCTCTGCCAAGCAGATCGTTGCGCTGGCCGAGACTCTCGCGCGTGAGTCTGGGATGACTACTAATGAAAGCTCTCCAGAAACCAGTGCGGTGCTGTCCGAGTCCGCTGCGGCTCTCGGGATGATGACAACCAAAGACATGCTAAATTCCGGATCTGAAAGTCTATATTTATCAGAACTTGCGCGTGACTTGGCCGAGTATCTCACTGATGACCGAAAAGGCATTTTGCACCGTGAAGGTGGAATCATGAGTCTAATCGATCTCTGGGCTGTCTTCAATCGGTCCCGTAATGGAGTAGAATTGGCCAGTCCTTCGGATTTTCAGAAAGCAGCGGAGCTGTGGGAAAAGCTCAAATTGCCAGTTCGCCTACGACGATTCAAAAGTGGCCTTCTTGTGGTGCAGCGATATGACTGGACCGACGAGAAGACTATTGAAAAAATTCAGGCCTGGATGGAGGAGATCCAGCGAGTTCCCCCCGATGATCCTGTTCCCTGGGATTGGTCCCTCTTCGGTCGGGCCGTTACTGCACAGGAAGCTGCGCATCGGTTCAAATGGAGCGTCGGGGTGGCTGCCGAAGAGCTGGAGATGGCTGAAGATCGGGGTGTTCTCTGTCGAGAAGAGGGTATTGAGGGTCTCCGCTTCTGGCGCAATCATATATCGTCCTGTGGGTACAGGGATTTCTGCCGCCTTGCTATCTGAGGTGGTGTGATGCCATAGGAATGTACATACAGAGTTGCACACTTCCGACAAGAGGGGGCTGTGATCCTGCCCATGCCGAGCATAATAAAATGATGCATGGAACATACTTGGGGGTCAGAGCATGAGGTTGAGGACCTTTTGCTACTCCCACTATGAACGTGATCCTAGCTAAGCACTCTGTATACATGTGTGGGCTTCGATGCGCCAAAATCAAAGCATATTGTCAAGAGCCATATATGCCCAAGTGAACGCTGTAACTGTATACTAGATTTATGTCGTTAACAACACATGTATCTACTCATGGTCCGATGACATGCCACAGCGATGAATGACGCATTGCCTGCCCCTTAAGAGAAACAGAAACATCGAAGCAAATCCATCCAATAAATATCAAGGCCCCAGATCCTAGATAAAGAATATGAGGCTTATGACATTGTGGGATTATAAGGATGATATAGTTTGATTTTGTGCATAAGCAAAGATAAAAGGAAGACAGACTTAGATATTAGGGACCCAACAGCAGGTGGCCTAATGGTACACATGTGACTTTTCTTTGACTTGATACGATCCTTGCTGTTTCCAGATTCCTCTCTTTCGCTGTAGCATCTGCAGATACCATATATAAGCACCCTTCCTGCTCCTGTCCGGCGAAGACCCTTCCGGAGAACTGAAAATCAGAACAAATTCCAACGAGCTTTTGGTAAAGGAATACGGGCCTAAACTCGGACATTGCAACAGGCTCTCATAGCATTAAACTACAGTCTCTATTCATTATCTCATCAAAGAATCATATTTAATGTTAGTCTTGATTGCATATCTGGATCTAGTTAAAAGTAGCCCTATATCCCGCAAGACAAAATCGACAATAGCAGGTAGGATACATGGGTTTGCATGAAAGGGGAGGAAAGGAAGGGCCCATCAAACCTGCGTCCAATTTCCTTTTATAAGGTTCAAATGCTAATGACTAACTTGCAATAACCGCAAAATGGAAGCCGGTAACTGCCACCGGTACAGCCTACTCTCGACAACGTCGATCTGACTCAAACACAGTGAACCCATCAATTCCCCGCCCGTCGTTTCCGCCAGTACGGAAGAACTCGACTATTACTCCGACAGCATAGCACGTCGATGCGGTAGCTGTGCCTGCAATAAGAATTCTGCGGCCTGCTTTGCGAAACGAAGAGTCCGGTTTTGTGGTTGGTTCGCGCTCTGACCTAGAGGATCCAGTTGCTGAAGGAGGCTAAGTCGACTTGTTAGGATGCCACCTGAATAGACAGTTCTACTGTCTACTCACCTCAGTGGTGGATTGCCAGGGACTTCCGGCGCATGTGGCGGTGGAGTCCATTGAGCCGTGGCGAAGACGTTTGGCAACTTCTGCGTGAATTGCTGGCTCTTGGTCGGTTGCAGTATTTGAGAGAGTGTGACGAGGGGGGTTTAGAGTCTTCCGGAAGACAAGGATGTTGCCTCCGCCGGTTGCAATTTCGTAACCATCTTCTTGCATCTTCTCGAAATAGGGCAGGAATTTGGCAGGGTTGTGCAGTCGAGACAGAATTTCACTTGGTCGACCATCTTCGTCGACACCGAAGAATGAGTCTGCTTGTGTGGCTGAGACTTGTGACGTCGACGCGTCGAAAGCGAGAATATGGAATTTAGGGGAAGGGCTCTGGGAGGCTGCTCCTTGCTCTCCTTTTTCAGTGGCGAGGTTCTGGCTTTTGAGAATGAAGTCACCAACGCGGTCTTCGGAAGCATCGAAATCCAGCGGATTGGGTTGCACCTTTGGTTCCAAAGAAGCATAACGAGAGCGAATTTCAATAGCATCCAAGGCGCTCATATCCTCATTCTCATCTGGACCCTCGGCACTCGCCATCTCACAACCAAATTTTGCCTCTAACTCATTCCCTGGTGTACAATCGACAACATTCTTGGCTATCTTGGATGTATCAAGGCCAGTGTGCACTTCTGGCTGTGATTTCTTTTCTTCAATTGAAGCCGGGTTGCAGATAAACTTTGTCTCCAGTTCGCTCCCAGGAGAACAATCAACACAAGGCTTGGCTTCAGATTGGGCAATGTCCTGGCTGGCTGATTCTGATAAAATCTGTGCTTCAATCTCACTACCCGGGGAGCACTCGAAGCTTTCTTGAACGTCTGTCGTGGCGACATTGTTATTAGTTTGATGAACAGGGCCATCAGACTCGAGACTGAGACTATTGAGCTCAGAAGAAAACTTTGCCTCCAGCTCGCTGCCTGGTGGGCAATCAGTTGAAATACCAGTTTTCTTGTTCGGCGGCTGCATGTTCAACCCAGACGGAGAATCCTGGACAGAGCTACTGGTAGGCCCAGAGATGGAATTGGCCTCCAGCTCACTTCTCGGGGAGCATTTCACGTTGGTTCCCGCAGTCAAACCAGCATCCAGATTCGGTTCATTGGTGTTTTCGCTGACCTTGATTGTGTCCGACTGAGACTGTGTAGAAGGAATAGATTCAGAAACAATTAGTGTTTCTAATTCACTTCCAGGAGGGCAATAATCGATATTTACAAAGGGGTTTCGCTTGGCTTCATGGGATACTTGAGCCCTGCCCTGGGCATCTTGAGAGGGGGGGATTGAGGTAAAGTGTACATCTAGCTCACTGCCTGGAGGACAATCAGCGGTTGACTGTGAGCTCGACGGGGTTTCGGGGCTCAGCCCCATGTTTCCCGGCTGGAACTGTCCATCTTCGGCTAAACTAGGGCTGTGGGCAAACTTTGCTTCCACTCCGGCGCCTGGGGGGCAGTCGACCGCTTTATGAGAGTTGGTTTCTGCTTCCATCTTGCTGGATTCGGGTACAGTGGACGGTGGTATAGGCACCATGCGTCCACTGACAGGGTCGTACATGTGCGGCGGTCCAACATGGTTGGCGTCACTTCTCGTTTGCCACTTGTCTACTCTCGGCTTAGCATTGGGTGGCTTTTCCGTACTGGAAAACGACTGAAGGAAACCGTTCAATGAAGTGTTGTTCTTGTTGAAATTTTGAAAGGGGTCCAATCGGCGCCCAAAGACAGCCCTGTAAGGGTCTGCCTCTATGTACTTTTTCAGCAACTCCATGCGTTTGTGCGTCTGCCCTGGATCCGAACCCCAGAGTCTCCTCACCCGGCCAGCGGGGAGGTCGGAGAAACTTGACTGAGAAAGCCAAGCTGCCCAGCTCCAGTGCGAATGTGTATCGCTGGGAGTAGCATTGCTACCACGGCGAGTTTCGGGCTTTCGCTGATTGTACAGAACATATCGCTGACATTTGTCAGAACGTCGTGACATATGTTCTGTTTTGTCTCCGTGGCCGTTTCGTGCATATCTCCATAAACTCCGATTTGAAGGATGCGTGGCCACCAATTTGGGAGATACCGGGCGAATGACTCGAGGTCCCAACTTTCTGATTGACATTGCAGCCGAGGAACTCATGGTGAATCCTCGAGCTTGTATATGAAACTCAAGATGTTCTTTATTTCTGACAATTTATTCTAGCGCTATTGGAGATCAGGTGGTTCTTGCAGTAGTCAATGGCTTTGTCGATCGGATCCACTTATAGAGTACAGTGATAAGAGTATTGACCTCGACCGAGTCTGTCCTGCACAGGCCTATCAAGACAAATATGATTGTAATAGATGGGAGTAAACGACTGGTTTTCAGATATTCCCAGTCACAGTTGAAGAAGAAATGGAAAGGAATGAAGAATGAAATAAAAATGAAGGAGGACCAGAGGACTCCGGATCAGCATCGGGGTATAGCCAATCGGCGATCACAGCTCGGTTTCCCCGCAAAGTTACGTCAGCAACAGTGACGTCACAATTGGACATCCCGTCATCAATGCTGTCTGGAGTCTCTCCTTGCATTAACGAGGCAAGTGTGATAGTGAAGTATGGGGCAAAAATTATTAAGATATCTATATCTTCGCTATCTTTGTAGAGTGCTCCGACCTCGGGAGGTAGTCAATGTGGGGATTCCTAATCGATAACGTCTTCTCCCCACAGAATCCCCAGGGGGCCAAATATTGAACGACTCTCAACAATTTCTTCTCGGTGACATTCTGACTCGATCCATCGCATCCCACAAAATGTCCAAGCCAACACGTACCCCCGTCAGCACCAAGGGCGCACCCATCCCACCCCCAATCCTATCTCAGGGTATGGTCGTCGGCAACATGGTCTACTGCTCTGGCCAGTTAGGAGTAGACCCAACCACGGGTAAAATGGTGGAAGGAACCATCCAGGACCGAACAGTATGAGAGACGCGACGTCTGATTTGTGATATTTTATCTAACATGTGAACAGCGACAAATCCTCCGCAACCTTAATGCCGTCCTAGAGGCTGGAGGGTCGAGTCTCCAAGACGCGATCAAGGTCAACATCTTCCTCACCGATATGGCTGATTTTGCGGCTGTGAACGAAGTCTACGCTACTTTCTTCTCGGATCCTAAGCCAGTAAGTATTCTGGGGTCGAAAGAACGAGATTTGAAATCCACAGGGAATATAATCCAGCCTGGAATTTGTCACTCTTTCTCTTCCGTTATTTCTGAAAAAAGTGGACCGTTTCTCACTATCATCGGGCCTGGCCCTTTTAGGTGCGTACTTGCATTGCCGTCAAGTCCCTCCCCCAGGGATCAGACGTCGAAATCGAGTGTTCTGGCCTGGTTACAAAGCCTGGCAATGGACGCAGTTCTAGACTTTGAACGAGACTGTAGGGATGACGATGACGTGGAGAATGATAGGGCAAACAACTCCACCTGAATTGTTTCATGGCTCTTTTTGATGGCCCAACTCGTGTCACTCTCCACTTGAGACAAGAAGCAAATGTGCGAGAAAAAAAAACCGATCACATGATCAACGTATAGTTTACAATAGACTTGGAAATATTACGAAATTTCTGGCATTGGTTACGTGTAAATTTTGTTCAGCACTTTTCCATAAATACAGGCTGAAACCAAGGATGAAGGGTGGAGACTTGAGCTGTAGCGCTCAGGAACAGGGTTAGCGTCTGCACTGGTCCATGGTACAATTGATGAGCCCTGGAAGTTTGTTGTATAAAAAGCAGTTAAAGAGAGTGACCAGGACCATCCATGGACACTTCATATTGTTCATGTCTTCAGGGAAGGGAGCCAGAACTGGAACTTAGCTGGACTCTCCGTCCAAGGTCAAACAAAGAGAATGTGGCTGAGTCGACTATAATTAAACATGTGGACCATCCATGGCTCCTCGCATGAGCTTGTATGCTCGGTTCTTTGTTCCTGCATTTCTGGAGGCTTCTTGATCTCGAGGATATGCATCATGCAGGCACAAGGTTTTGAACAAGCTCAAGAGGTAAGATATTGTAGTAATAAGAGAAGAGAAATAGAACTTAGCGAAGATGATGAGACTGGTTGTTTTTTTTTTTTTTTTTTTTTTGGCTTAATTGATTTTACAGCATTTGGTATTGGTTGGCACAATCTCAAACACACTAGGAATGCTGAGCGTTTTTGAAACTGACGACAAGAATGGGGGGAAATCGCAGCTGCCAACTCCTCCATTCCGATCGGGGCACGTGGTGTATTTTATCTTTTAAAGCTTCAAAGCTCAATGAGCCTCGGATCCAGGTTTTGAATAATTATTGTACACTATGAGCAGGTGTTCGTGCCATCTAATCCTTTTAATCTATTATTCTGGAGATAGAACCTAAAGCTTCGGTAGTATGGAGTCGAGTGTGAAACATTCTTAATGTCTGCCGGGTTTAACCCAGTTTTGAGCCAGGCTCATCCCCTACTTCCATAGTGCGTTGAACTAGTAGTGAGATCGCACATATGACTCGCAAGCCAGCTAAGGTAATCACATATGTCTCATGAGACTTCACAATAGAAGAACCAACTTATAGCTCGTTCACAGAACGCCAGGCAACTCTTACCGAGCGAGACTGTCGTCAACATCGGCTAGCCAGTAAATTTCTTTGTTGATCTCAAGCCAGAAAGAGTTAAGTGCGAGCTTACACCACTAACGATACGGAGACGGTAATGGGAGTCGGGTGTCTGGCGAAAAAGGCCTGTTTATCACTAAAGAGGCCAAGGGCCGTAATTGGGGTCACGCACTTTAGGGATTCCCGACACGCTCAGGTACGCGTGTGGGAAAGACCCACTTGGTTTTGACGCCTCCGGGCTAGACTGAACTTTGCTAGGAAAATTATTTGTCTTTGGACTTGGCACTTCTTTTTACTCTTTTTCCTTCTTTTATATTGTGATCCGCGGTTTGGGTGGATTCAGCCTCGACTCCATTCTGGACTCTTTTTTCGTAAATGGTCTCCGGGGCTATTGACCGGCTTTCAGACCCTAACACGGCCTTTTTTTTTTTTTTTTTTTTTTTTTGATATACTGCATACTCCCGTACGGAGCACATAGTATCTGATAGTATAGGATATATTTATTAATATGTACATATACAATTGTAAGTTATGATCAGTACCCGCTCAACTCAGATCTAAATGTTGATTTACAATCTCATCGTACTCGTTGATCGTTGATCCTGATATTCGCAATGGCTGGATTATATCCCAGATAACCAAGATAATATTGTTACACAGACGAACGGCGTAACGGGAAAAGAAAAGGGAAATATCGTCCGAGTACCTGTACAACAGTCTCTATACCGTACATGCCAAAGAATGCTCTAGTCGGGTGTACCGGTACGGAGTGCACATAAAGCGATCATAGACCTATAGGGAACAGGCTTATTCTTTCCCCGATGGACATTCATTATCCATTGCGGTTTTCTACATGGTGTGACCCATCATTGCTGTTTTGTATGGAGTACTAGCCAGTCTACCTAACTGGCTTGTCTTGGCTATATCGTGCAGGTTAGTGTCTAGGGTAGCTTAGTTACTCCGTATATGGTTTCAGATGAGGGCATGGGGAAATCATTGACTGAGGTTGCAAATTAGGTATAAGTGTTAAGGTACAGACGATAGAAGTCTATAATCAGAGATCAGGATATATTATTTGAACATATAACATTCGAGGAATAGGATCAAGTTCAAACCAGCAGATATCACAAGCTAATAACCCAACGCTCAGGGGCAAGTGCGTGGCCACATCCCGCGCACCTGCCAAACGCTCAGACCAGCTCATTAAATACGCTAAAATATGTAATTTACCGTAAATTACCCTTGTTGACGCTGTCACAACGTGTCCCGCCCCCCCATTCCACCTTTTCCCCCCCTAATGATGGAGTGATCCTCCTCTTCTTCTCTGATCCTCGACTTCATTCACTCATTTACTCCTTTCTTTCTCTCCCTTGTCTGCTTTCGCTGTGTTCGCCTGTTGACCCTCAACGGCGTTTTTGACCTGGGCTAATCTCCCCTTGCATCGCCCGAATTGTCTGTTTTCCCTTTCTTTGATCTCGTTGCCCAGACGGTTCTACAGAAAGTCGTCCGCTCCTTACAGCTTTCCTAAGCCCACACTCGTTTTTCACCTTTTGGGGATCGTTTCAGGTTTATCGGAAACCCCCTTTCCATTCGTTTATCATCGAATTATTGTTTGCGCACGTTCGGTCTCATCGGTTGCCATCGAGACGTTGGATACTCTGAATAATTCTGGAATTGTGAATTTATCACAATTGTCCGAAGTCTGGTCGTGTTGGAAACTCGAATATCCCAAGCGATCTACCTCTTGTCACACCCCTGATAGTTCATGAGGTGTTGACAGACGGTGGTTATCGCATTCCTGTACACTGACCTTGGACTCGCTCTGAGCTATCACGTACAGAATTGTTCGACATGCGTCCCGACGCTATCTCCCTTCTCGCGGCCTTCCTCGCTGTAGGCGGCCTCGAACTCGTCGCAGCTCAAGATGCGCCCGAAGCGCACGTTCAGCGACCCCGTTGGTACTTCCCGCAGGAAGTCAAGCGAACGATTCGCAGAAATGCTGAGCCCGAACCTGGCTCGATCATCGACAGCGTATTCGAGAACTTGGCTCCTGCCCAGGTTTCTTCATCCACAGCTACTCCCACCCCCGAACCCTCAGCCCCCGCTCAGCCCCTGAAGGGACAGGAAGTGGTTGTTGTGACCATCTCGGTCGACCCGAAGAACCCCGAGATCACCCACCGCATTACTRGTACGTCGACCATTGGCGGTGAACCGACTGGTACCACTACCACGATTACGCAGAAGACAGAGGGTTCGAGCACCGAGAACACCAGTAAAAAGAGCTCCGAGGCCGCATCTACCGATGCGGGCACCACGAGCAAGCAGAGCGCGGTGGTCGACTCATCAGCCAAGGCTTCGACCACTTCTCCTTCGACTACAACCTCTAGCGATGGACTCCTTGGTGATTTGAGCTCGGATGTGGGCAACCTCCTCGGAGGTGATTCCTCATCCTCGACTGCGGCTATATCTTCGACTGCGATTCCCGTCTCCGACTCACCAGCCAAGGCTTCGACCACTTCTCCTTCGACTACAACCTCTAACGATGGACTCCTTGGTGGTTTGAGCTCGGATGTGGGCAACCTCCTCGGAGGTGATTCCTCATCCTCGACTGCGGCTATATCTTCGACTGCGACTCCTGTCTCCGACTCATCGGCTAAGGTAACTTCGCCTGCTTCTTCTACTCCTGCTGCATCCTCCAGCGACGGTCTGCTTGGTGACTTGACCTCAGGCTTGGGTGGCCTTTTTGGCGAGTCAACAACTAACAGCTCCGTTTCTGCGACACCCACTGGCTCTAACGCCAACAGGATCGGCAGCGCAGCCTCAAGCACGACAAGCTTGGGGTCGGATCTCTCTGACCTTTTGGGCCTGGGTGACAAGTCTTCCACTGGCAACAGCACAAGTGCTACTATGCCCTCGGACGCTTCTAGTTCGCCTACTATCCCAATCAGCGTGCCTGCTTCTGCTACTAGCTCACTGTCGACCACCCCCACTGGCACCGCAACTTCTGGTGATTTCGTCGGCGGTCTCTTGTCCGGCGTGGATTCCCTGCTTGGCGTTACCTCTACTGGTACTAGTAGCACTGCTTTGATTCCGACTGCGTCTATGCCAAACGGTAGTCTTCTGCCGTCCAAGTCGACTGGTCTCATTCCTGGCCTGGGAGGTACTAACACCGGTGTCATCCCGACTCCGACCAAGTCCCTGCCATCAATTCCTGTCCCACACTCGCCCGGCTCTGATTCTACCTCTACTTCTGGATTCGAGACTGTCTCCGGTTCTAACACTGCCTCGGCTCCTTTGTTGGGCACTACCACGGCTTCTGTTCCCGGTAGTGGCTCTCACGAGAGCTCCAAGGTTCCCACCCCCACCTCTCACCCAATCTCCACCCCTCTTTCCTCGTCGACCTCGACAAGCGAAGAAGTGAGCACGGCCAAGACCAGTGTGGAACCTCAGACTCCGACCGAGACGCCCACGCCCTCCACCTCCGACGACAACGACTGGATGCCATCGACCATCCTTATCGTGCCTACCGCCACTGCCACCGAGAGCTCGACCTCCGGTGAGACTGCGAAGCCCACGGCACCACCATCGCTCCCTGGGTCTATCACCCCATCGAACGAGGTCACCGAGCCCCCGTCTGATTCCATCTTGCTCCAACTTGGTTTCAATAGCCAGCTGCCCTGGTCATTTGTTGCAACCACACCCTTGTCGTCGTCACAGATCTTCAACTACACCCCTCAGGCTATTGAGAACGCTTTGCCAACCCTCTCTGCTAAGGACGGCCCAGTTATGTTCGCCATTGAGCCTTACTATAACTGGCAGTCCACGGGCTACAACGCCACCCTTGCTATCTTCTATTTCCCTCGTGACAAGGTCGATGCCCTGAAAGCGCTTAAGGTTAACCCCAACTCTGCTCTCTACAACCAGGCTAGCGAATCTATCCAGTCATTGATGGCAATGGTTGACCCTACCATTCCCCTCGAGTTCTCCGGAAACTACCCTAGTGATGACAGCGACCCAACTGGGGCTAACAACCACGGCGGCAGCGATGATGGTTCGGACAGTGGCAACAATGACAGCACCGATGGCTCTGCCGGTAGCTCTAAGGCTAAGGCTAGCTCTGTTGGAATTGGAGTCGGTGTTGTTGCCGGTGCTGCCGCTTACGGTGCGGGTATGTTCTGGGTTGCCCGCCGCTACCGCAAGAGAAAGCAGTTGCACCAGCGCTCTAGCTCGACCGTTGAGCAGATGAGCCAGGGAGGTTCCGCTGCCGGTTCGATGTTTGCTGCCGGTGGCCGTGCCCCCAGCCATGGTAGCCGTGGAACTGCTCGTTCACAGATGATCAGCGCTCCCGTTATGGCGGAAAACTCTTTGGGATGGAACTAGACATGACCACTACTTCCACCACAAACCAGTTCCTTTTGGACCCTACGACAATCAGAGAGCATTGGGCCTTTGAAAAACCCCTGTTTCCTCTGAGATAACTGCTCCTTTCAATGCGCTCATGCTCTCCTCACTCTCCAACAGAGGCAGGGAAGGAGAGATTGCACAAAACTTCATTTTCATTGTTCATCATCCGGTAAGGATTTGTATGTCATATATCACGTATCTCTTCTTTCTGTGCAATTTTTGACCGGCCACTTTTCTTCTTGACATGATACTCCGAGCGGCGATTGGTCGTCGCTGCGTGTGTCGCGTTATCATTTTTTTTTTTCCTTTCTTGACATATTCCCCCTTTTGTTCACCAAATATTTCTTTTTATCCCTTTACTCCTTTCAATGGCACTGGGACAACCAAATTTGGGACGAAATCTTTTCTCTACTCTTTTTGGCTTCCACTTGAAAGTTCTCTCTTATGAACTATTGGTCATTCAGTCTTTGGACTTGCACATTAATTATGGATTTGAGTGGCATCTTTTTGACAGAGCCAATGGCTTTCCCCCTGCCCTTATTTCCTCTCTCATTTCTCCATCCCTCCCTGTCTCTTTGTTGTATCTCAATATCTCAATCGTGTTTTCTTGTTTTTGCGTTTTTGCGTTTCTGTGTTTCTGTACAGATGTATGAAATGTGTCCAAGTGCCGTGTGGCCTTGTAGATGTGGACGTGAGCCTGCCAATGAGACGAGTAGATCTTTTTCTTTTCAAACCTATCGTGTAGAAGGTAAATATTGTAGCGTAGGTTTGTTATGTTCAAGTATGCGAGCCCTGTCACACCCAGCGGCTCGGAGATCTGCACTATGAGCAAGATAATAATAGTTCTGGCAACAGCTACCGAGGAGACTGCATCACCTCCAGTCGGATGATTCTTTAAACTCATCTTGGCTGTACAAGGAACGGAGGACATCAAGAAGTATACGGACAAGAAGGTCGCAAGGATCACCGAAGCTCCCATGATGATCAGAGTTGACCGTATCAAGAACGATAATATCSCCTTAGGAGCATCCAAGATATGAGCAAAGGTGACATATTAGGAATTTGAATACACAATAAGAGAAATAAATTTACTGCAAGATCCTAGGTAAAGCGCCACCTGCGAAGCCAATCAGCTATATCAGTCCGGCATAAAGGACTGCTACATCTTTTTGTATATATCCTGTAGGTTAGATAAAAATCGATAGATTCATGTGACTACACCCACCAAGCCCTAAGATAATAACTAACATACCGTTTCATTCAGAATATTGAAATTATACATAGAAAAAGGACACACTCTTCTGTTGGATTGCCAAATGTGCCAACTTGTCCAAATCCGAGTCAGATAGTTCTTGATCCATCTGTTTCCGTGCCCTAACAACCAAATTTTGCCCATAATAATGCTCAAAATCAACACTGGCGTTCCAATCGAAGAGCGGCGAGCTCTCGCGGAAGAAATATGGTTGACCGTCCTTCTTAATGAGGTCAAACTTCTGCCGATGTGCGGATTGGTGAGCTGTTATGAATTCCCCTGCCGTTGTTACTGCAACACTACAGTGCCAAGGGCTCATGGAAAATGTGTTCTTCTGTGGGATAAGGGGAAAGGACAGCTTTGTCTGTCCCGATGAGGGATGGATAGAGAGACGCAGTGAGTCGGGATAAATTTGGCGTACGAGCTCCGCGTACTCCTATAACCTATAAGATTAGCCATATTGTCACTTTACATGCTCTAAATGAACTGACCACTCCGCGGACAATCATTTTCTTTGCAATACTTTTGATCTTCTTCTTATATTGCTTGGGGCCAGCGCAATCTTTGGTCACAGGGCTGAATTTTAGATCGACTTTCATGAACTTGTCGTATCCTGCAGTAAATCAGCCAGAGGCATTAATTATACATGAAGGCAATACACTTACCATTATATGTCCTCAGATAATCCTCGTCACTTTTCAAAAACTTATCGATATCGAACTCCGGCCGTCCACATCGTCGATGAAGCTCAGCCCTCGATAGACCACAGAGCTTCACATAATCCGATTTCGAAATCTGGGCATCAGTATAAAGACCGAGCATATTCATAATACGATGGAACTGAATACAAGCATATCCCTTCTCAACAGCGATCTTCCGCAGTCGATTCCCATACTCCCAGACCTCCTCATCAGAAATCCCCGTAAGATCTAGAAATCTCGGAATCAAATTAGCCGTCTGATCATGTATCTGACGTTCAAATTAATAGGGGAGTCTAATCTCACCATTGTAGCAAATCCCATCTGTAACAATAACCACAACCGCACCAGGCGGGTACACAGCCTTAATATCCCGACAAAGATTCACCAACCGCGCCAACCCAAGCTCATCCCCCAAATCCGGAAGTGCACCTAGTACCTTATCCATGCGGTTATTACTCTTCATTGGAAAAGCCGGTAGGACCATAGGAATCGCCCTGCTGGCTGCGATATGGGTTTGCACGCGCGGTGTGAACGATAACCGGCCCAGCCATTCACCAGCTGTGGTTGTGCGCTCGTGGGAGCCGTAGCGCTCCACGATGTTCATTATTTCTTCTGCCTTTAGGCGGGTTGATGTGGGACATATTGCCGGTGTGTCGGGATGGGTGTAGCTGGTTTCAGGTTTCGAGGAGACTGCGTGTGGTTTTGGGTGGAAGGAGACTCGTGTCTTCGGGATGGGGATGATGCAGTCCAAGGGAATTATGTTTAGGTGGGCGGAGACTTTGACTACCGTCGTCGCCAGCATTTTGATATAGCTCATGATAGATGGGAACGGGGAGGTCGTGGTTGTAGCTAGGGATTGGGAAGGGATAGATCTGGTACTCGAATGTACTCGTGACTTATGGTATCCTCGTGTATTTGTTGGAATTTTGGTGGCTTTCTATTGCCACCCTGCTCTCGTTTCTTATGTCCGTGTATATTCGCCGCCAAACTTCCCTGTCCTTCCCCCAACCTTCTTCGCCGTCCTTTTTGTACTTCCGATAACCTGTCGGTGGAACCTGGAGTGAGAACTATGTTATTGCGCAAAAGAAGATGAAATTGTATTGCTTACCGTCTGACTACATGTGTGCTGAAGCTAGTGCATGACTTGGAGTATGACTGTGTTTTCATATGCCCGGATTAGGAATTTAATCGAAGAGGCCCGGAGAACAACAATATGGGATACTATGTGTGGACACACCGTGTCGCAGGTAAATGGTTACTGTTTGGCCAATCGAACATGCTCTATCAACCCTAGAATTCTATAGCTGTTGAACTGACTGTTCATACATGATCTGACGGAAAACCGCTTTTTGATTAGGCTAGGATTCGGAATGCCTTACACGAGAGGTCGAGATCGTGGGGAAAGGGAAACCAATTAATGTCCGGGGCAAAATATTCCGGGAAGAAATGGAACATGTCGATATGACATTTCATTGTCTTGACTGGCTAAAAGCTGATACACTGTGCGAAGTCATCAAGGTCCAGGATATCCGGATGGGAGCTTAAGACTAGACTGGACGGTCAAGTGCCCGCTGCTCTCTGTACATGATATAACGTGTACCAGTGGTACGCCGCACTGCAGCTGGTAGGGATGACATGCATGTCTAAAATTGCTCTATCATGCCAAGACCGGAGTGTATTCCATCTCCAGAACCTCCGTCATGTGTATCGAGTAGAATGTTTGAAGCCTTGATCAAGCAAATTGAGCTCATCCGTAACTTTTTGGTGGCCTCTTTTAGGCAACCGATTCACAAGAAGTAAGAAGCCTCCTTCTCTCGCTCCCAGCGATACTCCATGCGCTTCGCAGTTTCTATTCCGACTTCGATACCACCATAATACTCCGAAATAAACTCCAGCATCACATCAATCCCTGCAGTTATCCCAGCAGATGACCATATCTCAACCCCAGGTAGCAATGACAGGCCGTCAGACACCGCATCTTTGGGGACACTATCGCGTAGCCACCGTCTGTTGCGCTGCCATTTCACATTGCCAGTTTGTTTAGCGACGTCATCGTAGCGGGCTGAATTTGTTGTCACGTGGCGTCCATCTAGAAGACCAGTCTGCGAGAGGACATGGCTGCCAGTACAAACAGTAATGATGCTGTGGCGGACAAAGGGCGCAACAGCAGTCAGAAAGTCCTGAACCTCCTGCGTGTTGGGGACTTTAACTTTATTGGATGTACTATTAGTGTCGTAAATACGGTTCAGTCGTGTCCCAGGCCCCCCTGGGATTATCAATACATCGATCGGTTTGAATTCACCACTACCATCTTCGGCAACTTTCCCCGCTTTCAGGGCAGAGACCACGTCAGCGAATGTACATTGTGGCAGCATTTGCTGATTGCAAGCTGTATTGATGTTGAAAGCGGGCAAATCAAAATGCCAATTTGCCTTCGGGGGAGGTATTGGTTTCACTGAGACTGGGTCGGGAGTTGCGGCGGATACAGTCAGGGTGATGGCTGATGTGTCAGGATACTGCGTGCGAATGTTGAGAATGTCCAGTGGGGCCGTCACGTCTAACAGCTGGAATCCTGGAAACAATGGAAGGTGGTAATGGAGAGGTCTGAGGCCCATTTTGTGTAATGCTCCGTTGGTGAAGGCTCGTGAAGAGAAGAGTTGGGAAAAACGTGGTAGCAGGGAAGTCATGCTGAAACAAAGGTCACACACAATTTTGGTTGATTCGGAGTTATTCCAAGATCAATGTAATTAGCCATGGAGAAATGTATTTTACGTTCATGTTCACATTCAAGTGAGGATGAGGATGGCAAAGATAGGGTAACATACTAAACAAGTAAACTATGTTATGTGTTATGCGGCTTAAGGGTAATACCTAACTGTGCTTGATACTCGTCATCATCGGGGTGGGACAAGTAGATACACTGCATAACGCTTTATTCAAATACTCACGCATGTACGGTTTTGTTTTTTTTTTTGTTTTTTTTTTTTTTTCAAGCCTCCGAAATGTGAGACCCGACTATAAACAACGCTCCAGTTAAAATGCAAATACCCCCGAACAATTGCGCGTACAGGTAATCACCTCCCCGTAATGCGATCAGCTGTCCTGCTATGTACGGTCCAGTCAATAGTGGAATGCTATTGATCGTGGTGATCATCCCAACACGTGTGCCAGATTTTTCCGGGTCTTTGGATCCAAAGTACGCATTGGCAGCGGGCAATTGACTCTGTGCACAATTTACCAGTAACCCGTAAACCGTGGCCCAAATGAACATGCCAACGTGGGTGTGTACACCAATCCACCCTAGAATGGCGATTCCACAAGGGATGGAGACTGCAATGCAAGTCCCTACCGCACCCAGCCACCGGTCCGCAACAAATGCAGATGCAATGCGAGATGGAACACCAACACCATTCATCAGGATTAAAAGAAGAAGTGAGTCCGATGCAGTGAAATCCGTATGGACTTGAGCATATTGTCGAAGCTGTAGATGCTGTTAGTTGTTATGCCATCAACCAATGTGAAACCAAATAAAACTTACATAGATGTATGCAAAGTAGATACCCTCGAAGATCAGGAATGAGCCGATCGAAAAAAGGAGGTAAGGGCGTTCACGGAATGCACTGAAATCAACCCAGGGAGGAGGGCTCCGAGGTATAATCCGAGATCTGGTAAACTTGACAATTATAACGCTGTTGAACAGGATAATGGCCGCCATGATCCGGACAGTCCACGCGAAGCCAATATTGTTGAAACACTGGTACGCCACCACTGGGAAAATCATTCCTCCAGTTGCTGCCCCGCAAGAAGCCAGGGAGACGGCCATCACTCGCTTGGAGTTGAAGTATGTCGCATACAGCGAGATCATGGGGCTAAAGACGAGCCCGTGGCCAATTCCACTGACGATGCCTTGCGCTAGCCAAAAATGCCATAACTTTGTGCCAAATGAGGTTGCCAATGCTCCGGAGACTTGAAAGAAACACCCAAGGGTGATACATTGTCTCAGGTAACCCGCATCCATCGCTCGCCCCGAGAAAGTGGCCAGGAAATGGACGAGGAACATCTGCACCGCTCCGATCCAAGACGCATTCGCTGGGCTGACATCGAGTGTTCTGACGTAGTATTCCTGAAAAAAGCCGTATCTATATTGGGTCAACAGTTGATATTGACCTCGGATGTGACAGGGCTCCCTTACGATGTAATATAGCCCCAAACATTGAACACAACCAGGTGTCCAGTCAGCACTTGGGTCCAGGCTAAGAGACCTCCATCAGGAATTTCATTATTCTCGGCCTTGCGGTCTTCATCTTGTTGACCGGGATCTGGGCGAATAAATAGCGGGGATTCTTCGGTAGGAGTAATATGGGTAGTGGCCGACGTTGTGTAAGACAAACCGGTGGTAGTCAAGCATGCTCCGGCCGCATTGCTCTGTGACATATTTGGCTGTCTCATATTGTTTCGGCCCAAAAAGAGCAAAAAGAAAGATCTCCCAGGATTCGGGTAATAAAGTGGGAGGTGGGCAGTATATGAGAAGTTGAGATCTAAAATGTGGCTACGTACATTGTGGAGTCAATGTACTCCCTGCAGAAATCTTACAGATATGCTCAAGTTTCTTACCGATTACAGGTACTGCTGCAGGTAACAATACCTATATATTGTGCAGGTAACTCTATATAAAATACTGTAAACTACTCCGTATATGTCACTGCAATCGGATGTTGATCTTGACACGGAGGGATAATAAAAACATCCGAACATTCACGGTCTCATGTTGCTGCACACACCCACGAGTTCCTCTGCATTCTATTAACAATGAAATTTGAATATGCCCCAGATGAAGTTTCCCAGAAAGTTGTCGAGGTGCTAAAGCGGTTTTGCTTGCATTCGAGCAAAGATGGCCATCAGAAAGACGTCGGAAGGGTGTTCGAATCCGTTCCTGAGAAGCTGAAGATCAATATCACCGCGAACCAGCCAATCACCATGGTCTTACCTGCATTTCCATGGAAGAGCCCGAACCAGAACAAAGTGCTCGGAGATGGAGCTGATCTAGGGGAAGAAATCGGCCTGGCGAAATTGAATCACCTCTGCGAGGATATCTCGAAAGTCTACCCTTATGGCGCGCGACTAATCCTCATTTGTGATGGACCAGTATATAACGGTATGTCATTTTTTGTATCAACCGAGCGGTGATAAAAATTATCAAGAATGGGAAAATAGACTGACGGTGTAGACTTGGTCGGCGTTCCCGACGACGAATATTACAACTATGGCATTGAGCTGCGCAAAATCGCCCAGGAGAAGCATTTTTCTTCCATCCAGTTTATCCGGCTGATAAATTTACTGGGTTTAGGTGATGGCGAGAAAATCTCGAAGGCAGATTACTTGCGTCTGGTTCCCACCTGCAGGGAGAAACTGATGTCACCCACATACTTCGATCCGAGATTTGATATTGACCATGAATTGGAGACAAATCCAGATACCAAGACAACATACGAGAGCTATCTTGGTCGCATCTCAGAGGATCTAAGATGGGCCAAAGGATTTGACCCTCTTGTCGCGGCCGACCCGGCGCTCTACGCGGCTGAGGTGTCGAAGATGGCGAAGACTATGATCAACCGGCTCATTGTAAGTTTCAATGCCATATATAGTTGCTGATTGGTTGTTCTAAAAATCTGACTCCCTGGCTCACTATTTCATCAGGCATATGAAGCCGTAATTAACGCTACACTCGGAAAATACATCCGTCTCTCTATCCACCCTTCATTAGGGCGAAACAAGATCTCTATTCCACTGCTGCGGCAGGGTGAACTGTTTGGTGACATGCCATGGCATGCAAGTGTGGTGGTACTGTCAAATGGGGAGATTAAGACCGGAAGATCTCAAGAATTTCGCGAATCATACGAGGTCGTTATGAGACATGGCCAGCCGTATTACTTCAGGGAGCGGAGCCCAACATATGAATGGGAGGCAGAGGTGGAATTCCAGCATGATTACGATGGGTTAATTGTGAAGAACCCCTGTCAGAGGGTTCAGACGCTTGGTAGAGATGATCGCTTGAAGCTGGCTCGCTTGATTGTGCAGTATCAGACCAAATCGGTTCGGGTGGAGGGCTTCGATGTGCCAAATGACACATGACCGTTTGGATGTTCCGTTTCTTCTGATTGTGCTAATAGTGTATTCTACCATGCCACTGAAAAGAAGAATACAAAGTCCAGGACAATAATAAGTGATGTAAAAATTAAGAGCAAAAAGAAAGTTGTGCTCTCCGAACTAATAAGGTGGGTCTAACCAAAGTTCCTCCGTTTGGAACCATGGGTTCTCGAAGCAGACTAACCGACTCTGTCTATGGTCGTATCAAGGTTATTGATTTCACCAGTTCCAGCTTCAAAGGAGAAAGGGGAAGATGCCCGGTTTGCTACGAATGGTGTACCTATTGACTCCTTTATATCGAGGCTACTAGAGTTATATCCAACAACTGACAGAAATGATGGGAATGGGCAGGCTATTGAGTGTAGTTGAAGAATTAGTCCCTAATTTTCCACTGCTGCTGAGCTAGTGGTTGGGCCTATTATTTTTTGGCTGCATTATATGGTTTGATAGATGAACTCTACGAAGACGTCACCGCATGCTGCAACAACTGCTCTTTGTGAGAGTCACCGGATATGTTCTTGACCTCTTTGAGCCGTAGATGAAATATATCATCAAGACAATCTTCACTAACCACATCTATGACAATAGGAATTGGAAAGGCTCACTTCAAAGTAAATGAGCAGCATGGCAATATAATATAAAAAAGAAGGAACGATAATAGTGTGTATTTGTTCAAAAGGATTGGGTATAAGTGCATAAGCAAACCCAGTGGATATCAGTAGAATAGGAGATCAGAGTAGTAAATGATGTGTACAGCAAGTGGTAGGGGAGATGCGCCCGTACGCAAGAGACAGAAGCAGCTGAAAGGAAGCACTTCAGTCAAAACAATGAATAGAAGCTGATGTATTTACCTCATTCCTTCTTTTTTTTATCCGACTCCGATTCGGATTTTCCAAACCAGCCCGCCAGTGATGTGATTCCACCACTACCGGCCTTCTCACTTGACTGACGACGGAGCTCACGCGCTCGTTCTCGCTCAGCCTTGTACTCGTCCCAGGAGAGATTTGCTGCGGCCGCAGCACGGACTTCCTCTTCTTCCCGGGGAGGAAGGCTCTTGCCTGGCAGTGGACGGACGGCTGCTTCGCCACCGTAAGCACGAAGACCGGTTCGGAAAGCCCATTCAACAGCCTCATCAACCGGGTGATCGAAGATATAGGGAAGGAAGGGGACAACAGCGAGGCCAAGCTACAATTAACCGTCGTTAGTATCGTATTCACCAGCTTGCGTTTTCGACCGGAAGGGAAACGGTACATACCCCGATCGGCGTCCAGGTACGAATGAAGGCAACCTTGACCCCCTTCACCATCTGCCCAGAGTAGCGGACTACACTGTGGATTGTGAATGCGGGCAATCCCATACTCGCGATACTCTGGAACACTGCGCGCTTGGCCATGACCATGCGGTAATCCTCTGCAAGCGGGATCTCCGGAGTCGTCCAGTTTGGAAGCTCATCCTTGGACACAGCCGAGTTACCAATCGTCATGTTGCCCGTCGCCATGCCCTTGATAATCTGGTCCTGCGAAGGCTGGCTAGCATCCTTGTATGCCTCGCCCGTGGGAGCCAGTGCCTTCCAGTTCCGGAGATAGGCCTTGTAGCCTTCATGGCCAACATCGCCTAGCAGGTATGTCCAGGAGATAGTGTAGGCAGAGCGCACGAGCCATGGGTGTGCAATCGGGCGGAAGGACTCGCCGATGTCTGAAGTGTAGGCGACATAGCGATGGGCGGACAGGAGGATTGTGCGGATGCGGTTGGCGTACGCGGCATAGCGGAACCCTGTGTCTGTGGAGTTCACCGAGCTGCCGTCAATCGAGGTGCCCATCGTTAGTTTCTTTTTCATCTATGCTTGCTTTTGGCGTTGCGACGATTTGCTCGAGCTTGCGGAGAGTTATGTCATCGACCCAAGCCGGGAAGTACCGTTCCACCCGGCCTTCTCTTTCAGGCTCTCTCTTCATCCCTCAGAGCACGCGACAGCAACAGCAATTTGCTTTGGATAAGAAATAATAATAATATAGACGAATTAGAATTTCACATACTATTGGGAATAGAGGTCATCGTAGAACTCGTCGTCGCGATCAACCAACTGTTGCAATTTTGCGGGGAGCTTCTCTCGGACTACAGGTTTATCCAACAACTCCTGTGGGGGAGACTGGGGTTCATCCTGTTGACGACCGCCCCAGACCATTGTAAATGTAGTATGGTATGGTCAGTGATAAGTTATGTACTCGTTTCGAACAAAGTAACGCTTATTGGCCTGCCAAATGCCGGGGAATCAACTCGAAAGGGGTATATATATAATATGAAGAAAGTAAAAAAGAACGAGGGAAAGCTATGCAAGGGAGGAAAGGAGTTCCTATTTGAAGATTCTCATATTAACCGCGCACCACAGCCGAAGGCACAGCCATAGCCGGGATATGCAGCATCAGCTGTGGGATAGTTCCCTCCGAGGTACCGTTAGTATAACTCCGGCTCGGGTTCTAGGGTAGAAGTAATATACGGGATGATGCTTCGAGGCCGAACTCAACATTTATTGTTCATTGTCAAGGCTTTCGACCGGAGCTTTAGCTTGCTTGAGTCTGTCCCTCCTCGGGTTCTAAACTTTTTCATCTTCTCCTGTTGTGATTGATCTTCATATGCCGATGCCCCGACGTTTCGTTCCGGGGAGATCACATGATATCGGATGCAGCCGGGTGCCCCGAGTGTCCTTACCTAATCATCCACAGTTCCGAAGTCATGTGAACTGTCTAACCAAATCAGGAAAGGCGGTATCCGTGCCGACCTCGTCGTTTGGTCCAAGCCTGAGGATTCCGTCCACATCGCTGCCAATTGAACCTCTCGCTGTACCTCAATTCCAACCCTACAAAATGGTTGTCTACTACCAGATCGCCGGCAAGAAGGTCGGCTCCCACGTTGTAAGTTTGCACTACCCCGAAAAGGCCGCTGCGCGCTCGCTATCCCTGTCTCCTCGCGCTTCGTTCGGGTACTTGTGAAACATGAAAGCTGACCATGCTCGCTTCACCCCCTCATTAGCTCGCCATGGCCACCCTCGGCAGCATGTTCGCCGGTTCCTGGCTCGCCATGTCCGGTGGTGAGAAGCCCAAGACCGCTCAGGGTCCTCCCATCAACGCCTCCTCCAAGGATGAGGAGAACTTCGTCCAGTATGTCACGGAGAACCGAGAACCGCCGACCATGGATCGGATCTCGATATCAACCCCCGAGCGTCTTACTGACTTAGTATCTCACAGGAACTTCATGAAGGAGGTTGATGGCGGCGAGAAGAAGCCCGCCGCTGGCCACTAAACCACCACTCGACACGGTTTATATTGATGGAGCGGTCGAACATGAGCAGCTAGTATTCCGAAATCAAACAAACTGCCTCGGCTCTCCTGTCACTTCTAGCGCGCAACGACGTGTATCCGCCCTTCCGCAGCGTTTTTATTTTGTGACCACGGTTTTTTTTTCGAGAAGCTACACGGACCGATTTTGGGATGTCGGCGGATGAGGTTGATTTATCTGTACATAGGAGGCTTGTACGCTGCATAGAAAATTATCCTCTTGACACTTGTTCTTTGGGTCTGTTCTTTTCCCTCCTATTGAGCAAGATCAATCGCGGCAGAAGAAAGGATGGTACGATTGCTTCAACGCAAAATTGCACCGGGTTGTTCGGAGTCAGTGCGCGACAAGAGCCATCTGTGGACTTTTATCCTGACATGAGTATGTCTATATACAGCTCCGATCGGCTTGCTTGTCCGGCCAGTAGGAGCGCATTAGCAACGAGGGACCGTAAAGCAAAACGAGAAGATGTAACTACCTAGATAGATTGTAACCAGCATAGAACAAGCATACTCTGAAACCACGCTAATGGTAACACGCGACGTCCATACACGATCAACCTTGGAATGACCTCCAAATGAGTTAAGCAATTTGAGTGGTGTTTAAATCAACTTCAAAAAGCTCTTCGGATATCCCGAGGTCTCGAACACCACCACCACCCCTACCTAACTAACCACTTGACCCTCACTACAACTCCCCCAAAATACCCCTACCAATAACTCGAGAACCCAAAATGAAACCCCTCCCTTTCCCATTTCCCCTCAACATCGGCACAGACATCGTCCACATCCCACGCATAGCCCGCCTCCTCGCCCGACCTAATTACCTCCCACGATTCACGCGCCGTATCCTCTGCGACCAAGAACAACACGACTACCACTCGCGCTTCAGCGAAATCCTCAAAGCACGCGCCGCATACCACCAGCAGCCTCCACCCGTGCCGGCGGATATAACACGCTGGCTGGCTGGACGCTTCGCGGCGAAGGAGGCGGCGCGGAAAGCAGCACCGTCTGGTGCAGCTTCGATTGGCTGGAAGGATGTCATGGTCCGGGTTCAGGAGGATGGGGGGAGGTTTGGGAAGGATGTGAGTCGGAGGCCTGAGATTGTTTATCTTGGGAATACGCTGGATGGGGATGCGGGTGACGGGAGGGTCGCGAAGTTATCGATCTCGCATGATGGGGAGTATGTTGTCGCTACTGTTTTGGCTGCTGGATGAATTGCTGGGTTTATTGAACTCCGCTTTATTTTGGTTGACTCTCATTGCAACTGTTGTGGCTGGTTCACACAGTCTCTTAAGGCTGCGGCTCGCCCGGCACCGGACGGCAAGCAGTCAATTGCCTGGTACGCATGCTGTGATTGTTCCAGTGTGCAACTACTGGGGGTCTACTGGGGAGCTATTTGGGGTATTCGTTCCCTGCTAGATAGAGTAGTTTTGGAGAGAGTTAAGGGTTTGATATGGTTTGCCATCAGGTCAAATTGATCTGGCTCAATGCTTGCAATTGGGTCGTACCAGTCGAGGTACATCCGAAATTCGAATGCCAGTGCACTTCACTCTGGAACCTCACCATTGGTGTCCGATATGTATGTACTTCACCGCTTGTGGTCAGCGATACCGGGGTAGACGGTGGAGATGGCTGGAAGTAACACCTTCATTGGGTATATTAAAGAAATAAATTCCACTGAGAATACAGATCTAAGAACCAATAAGAAAGTCGTGTGAAATATTCATTATTGATATCCATGGATATACCTATGTATGCAGCCGTTTCTAGGGGTGTTGTTACGCTGCGCTATAAAACGGCACAGAAATCCTTATCGTCTCTATCAACTCCAGATGTCTCCCCTCTCCACGTAGGGTATTCCATATTCCTCATAGAACATCCTAAAAACCAAACGTGAGTATGAAATCTGCATTTACTGTTCAAACCGGCCAAGCCTATTCCTGCCCCTCTAACCGCTCTTTACATTGGATATTGTGCTAACCACGAGCCGCAGTGACATTCCCACAAAACATGCCATTCTCGCATCATAGCCATTCGGGCCAATTCTGCCCTGGCCATGCCCAAAACTCATTAGAAGATGTGATTCGAACTGCCATCAGCAAGAAGATGCAAGTCTTCTGTCTGACCGAACATATGCCCCGCCATAAAGAAGATTTCTATCCCGAGGAAGTGCGTAAGGAACACATCCACCGCGGAATCCCGAATTAACCAATCATCCAGTTCGAATCTGGCAATACAGAAGAAAGCCATGCAGAAAATGAAGCCGCTTATTGGAAGGAAGCAGTCTTTCTCCGCGAGAAATATGCCTCCCAAATCAAGATCATCATCGGCTTCGAGATTGACTGGATCCGACCCGCCTCTAGAGATTTGATCGAACGCTCGCTTTCCCGGTTCCCCTTTGAATTCTTCGTTGGCTCAGTTCACCACATGCACACCGTACCAATTGACTATGACCGACCTATGTACGAGCAGGCTCGAGAGAAAGCCGGTGGAACAGATGAGCGACTATTCGAGGACTACTTCGATGCACAACTGGATATGTTGAAGCAGCTCAAACCACTCGTTGTGGGACATTTTGATTTGATTCGTCTGAAGAGCGATGACATGGAACGCAGCTTTACTACTTGGCCTGGTGTCTGGAGTAAGATTTTACGAAACTTGGACTTTATTGCTTCATACGGTGGTATGCTGGAGCTCAATTCGGCTGCGTTGCGCAAGGGGATGACTGAACCGTATCCCAAAGCGGAGATTTGCAAGGTAAGTACGCAGTCCTTTGTTATATATATCTTTCGCCTAATTTGATAATTGTAGGAATTCGTGGCGCGTGAGGGTCGCTTCTGTTTGTCTGATGACAGCCACGGCGTCGACCAGGTTGCTTTGAACTTCCGTCCAATGCTTGATTTTTTGGATCGCGCTGATATCTCAATGCTGCATTATCTACAATTGGAAGCTTCGGTGTCATCTCCTGTGCCCGATGCTCGGTTCCCTAAGACACAAATTGTGGGGATTTCAGTAGAGGACGTGAGGAAGATGGCATTTTGGTCATGATTTTACGATCTATACTGTATATTCATAAGATTTTTGTATTCTCTGATACTTCTACTATCATATTTACAACATAGGTCAATATCAGAGAACAGTTCCGGGGTTTATGCGGGGATGTTTCCCCCCTACCCCTCCGCGGGGTATTAAGAGAGCAAATAAGATGATTCCTTTCTCTATAACTAGGTAGACTGAGCAAACGGACTGATTGGTCTGATCCTTATTGTACATCATCGCTTTCACCCATGTGGCACTCACAAAACCCACGAGTTTCCCCGTCTTACGCAGATCATATCCTTGTATATCATAGACTATGCAGACTATGCCCCATTACTTTCATGCTATTTTCAAGTATTCCCGGCTGTTTTCTAACTGTTTCTAAGCAAAACAACCTTATTACAAACATATCCCAGCTTCAAAGGATTCCTCGAAGTATTCTACTCCTGAAAACTCACCAGAAATAGTTGAGCAGATGGTACACAGGCTATAATAAGAATGATAGCCAATAAAATAAACCAAATAACCAAACAGCAATCTCATTGCAAAGACACTTGAAGTTCATTACGTCGTGTCCCGCCTTGGGGGAAAAAAAAAAGTGGATAATCTGCCCCTCCTGAGCTTCCCCCGTCTTCTTCCTTCCTTCTTTCTCTTCACATCTCGCATATTCATCCTACACACATCTCTCTATTACTTTCACAATGGGCGTTGAAAAGAAGACTCTGGTCGAGGGCAACGGTGTTGACTACCCTAAGAAGGGCGAGCACGTTGCCATTCACTACACCGGCTGCTTATATGACGCCGATAAGGCCGACAACCACTTCATGGGCAACGTGTAAGCCAAATCACCACCTCGAGGTAACCAACGCGCGCTAATATCTTCTTGAATAGATTCGACAGCTCCCACAAGCCCGGCCGTGGTCCCCTTGCCACCCCCATCGGGGTCGGTCGTCTTATCCGCGGTGCGTCTCAATATATCCCGAGTCTTCTGTGAGACAAATAGCTTCTTTCAGCTCGCTAACTTGATAAATAGGCTGGGACGAGGGTGTTCCCCAGATGTCCCTCGGCGAGAAGGCCATCCTGACCATCAGCTCGTGAGTTGCCGTTTTGAACTTTTCTTTGCGCTTTTGCGCTGATCTACTGAACACACTGCTAATATTCGGCTCCCGACAGTGACTTCGGCTATGGCGACCGGTACGTACCAACCAAGGCCAATTCTGATCAATAACCTGTGGCCTATCCGATACTTCCAATTGCCTCGCAACTCCAACTTGCATCTTTGGCCTCTCCTGTGAGATTTGTGCTGATACCAAATCATTTTAGTGGCTTCCCCGGCCTGATCCCTGCCAACTCTCAACTTGTCTTGTGAGTAACTTACCTTTCTTTTTCCTTTTTCACTCCATGCTACCCAACTATAAAGGAATAAACTAACTATTCACAGCGAGGTCGAGCTCCTTAAGATCGGCACAAAGAGCGCTTAAATCAATAATCGCTATTCACGAATTTCCAGCCAGATATGAGATATGGAAATAACAAACGAGAAAAAAGAACTTGAATCATTCGTGTCATACGGTCAACAGGCTACTTGGATAACAGAATCAAAGCTTGGTCTCGTTGCTGCCCATTGGTTGGACTCGTTACCCGACGAAGAAAGTCAAATGGACTAGTACATGTCTGCACTCGTTTCCCGTGTTCATACACATACTGTAGATTCTCATAGTCTAGCTTGCCTCCACCTCCATATCACCGCGCGATACTATTGATATAATCCATCCCGTCGACACGGTACGTGTCGGCCTCAATATAACTCTCATTTTGGGGTAAGCGGAAAACAAAATTCGTCGCGCGGGACGAATACTTGGGCCATTTAGCAACATCAGACACTATAACGCAGTCAGCTTCCAGGCAATGCAATCAAACCGCATGTGTTCTACTAACCACCATGTCCATTGGGATCTAGGTCTGCCACAAATGACGTCCACATCCGCGCTGCCATCTGTCCCAGTTCCAAGCGCGCAGAGTCGGATCCTAGCGGTGTGATGGTCTGTACTGGATTTGCAAAAACAAAAGGGATCTGTATAGCCGGATACAAGCGTCAGTAGTTCGTCTTGCAGGTAGAGACTTAGGTAGTATTCAAGACCCAGTGGGTTATACTTACCTCTGCAAAATGTTGCACCCCAATCGTTGTTGAGCTGTTAAACGCCGCCACATCCCATCTGTATGAATACACATTGTCGCTGAAGCTTGCCATCCGTTGTGCTAGCATGCGTCGTGGCGCTACCATGGTTATATCCCCGGCAATGGATGCATAGCGCTTATACATGAGTCCCAGCGAGGGCCAGGTGGTGTTGCCCCATCCATAGGGGCAACCGATGGCGGCAATGTTGGGGTAATAGGATAGCAGCTGGGTAGCCTGGGAACGGTTGAGGACCCAGCGCTTGGATGCTGCGGTACTCGCTTAGCACCGATACCATAATATGTGGCCGTAAACATGTTATGCACAGCACTTACTAGTCAATTCATTGATACAATCCTCATCGGTGTTTGTGCCTGTCGTCCCGAAACCGGTACCCTCATCGGTATTTGTCCCTAATAAAATAGGCACTCGGGCCAATTTGCCTTCTTTGTAGCTGATTTGCGGATACTGGACTATGAATGAGCCATCGACAGTAGCAAACCATTCTAGACCCTCGTTTGCATTGCTGTAAAAGGCTGCGTAGGGCAGCTCGCGGAGACATTGTAGGGTGTTCGTTGAATTGGTGCATCTGAGTTAGTATATCAGCTTCTGTTGATAGAAACTTGCTCAACATTGACTTACCCAGTTCTCTCGACGATTCGGTTGTACATTGGCTGGTGCCATTCTGTTCCGTTGTATGGGGGCCCCACGGCACTTCCAGAATCCATGATTGCTGATCGAGCTTAGTCTGGTGTTAGAGACAAATGGTAGGGGTGGGCTGACCAGCTCTAAAAAGACCTTCATTATCGCCATTGTTGGTCACCAGGTGGGCCCCGACACTGTATGCACCACTGTTTATCCGAAAATAAGCATCTGGTATACCCGAAAAATATATTTCCTGTGACTCACGCAGACTCGCCCCAGATAGTAATCTTGCTTGGATCACCACCGAATGCTTTGATATTCTTCTTCACCCAGCGCATAGCCGTGCGCTGGTCACGCAGTGCTAGATTGGTGTTTCCTTCGGCCTGGAGTTCAAGTTAGTATCAAGAATCCGCTGCATCCAGATCTGTATATAGTGGCATTACCCTGACTTCCTCCGAATCAAGGAATCCGAATGCCGCCAGACGGTAGTTGATAGAAACACCCAGGACTGGCTTGTCGTTCAATACGCTCTGTTCAACGATATAACTCATATTATACCTGCAGACGGTATAGCATAAGGTTAGCCATAACCATCCAGCATCCTTGCTGGGCATGAATATTCATACCTAGCTCTACACTCCTCGACCAACATACCTCGGATCCGCAGTAGCGCCCTGTGACCACCCACCACCGAAAATCCAGATCATAACTGGAAGCAATCCATGATCCCCGTCGGTATTAGGTCGGATTACATTCAAGTTAAAACAGTCTTCATTCAAAGTGATAAGACCCTTGTCAACCATGTTGGTGGTATCGGACCCATATCCAGGACAGTCGTAGCCGTACTCTGTAGCATTGTAGTATACTGACTTGGAGGTAGTGCCGAGTCCTTCTAGGGATTGATTATAAGGTCCAGAATTACTATCACTGGATGCATAGGCGCTCTTGAGCTCGGCTGGTGTGAAGCGGATTGGCTCATCGGCATACTTGATGCCCAGGAAAAGATCTTGGTTGAACTCCGGAAGAGAGCGGCCCACAAAGATAGTCTTTGGGGTCTTGTTGCTTGTTGACAGGGTTGCTGTTGGGGGGTTCGCTCCGGTCCCTGTTGGTTTGGATGAGAGAAGGTTGGCTGTTGCTCCGGAAATGAAGAGGAACAAGGTTGAAAGGAGTATCGAGATTCTTGTCATCGACCACATCTTCAAAGTTCGAGGGGAGCTCAAGCTGGACAGGAGTCAAAACGGCCAAGGTCATTCTTATATAGTTCACTAGCTGCCAACTTGCCTACAAATTAGATACTTAAATTCAAACCATAGGGAATTAAACATCCCCTTTACCGGAAATTGAATGATAATTTAAGTAACCCCACTATCAACAACTCGCCTATCATTGGGGATGAGCTGTGTGTGATATTTGACTCCACGGGCGCTCATAGGTGGGAAAATAAAGAGGAAATTCGGGGCCAAGAGTGGAGAGCAATTTCTTCCCAGTGTTGGCATTTGGCTATACTCCTATAGGAGTAGTCTGAAGATTCCTTTAATAGCAATATACGAAAAGAAGCTCGACGCATATTACAAGCATAACGGGTAGTCTATTTGGAGAATGTTGTTCTATATGGAGCATCAGGCTGAAAACCCGTAACATGGGGAAAAAGCGCGGCAGTAGCAAAATAAGAGCGTTGAAGATATTGTACATCGTGCCAAAGAGAAGAGATGACAAGTGGAATGCTACTGTTCAGTCTAAAGGAGCACGAATCCGTCACGCAACAGCCTGGACATTTGAGGCATTGGCCAAATATTCCAATATTCCATCGGGTCAGCTGTATGCAAATGGCGAGATAGCATCTGAGATTCACCCTGTCATATCTAAACTTCTCATGCATGCGACGCTCCAATACCCAAATGGTATGAACTGGGATTGGAAAATGGCAACGCTAAAGTAGAAACAAAAACACCAAGCCGCTTAGGGGAAATAAAGTTGGATGAAGAAAAGAAATGCAAAAATCATGAACTCCGAAGAAATCAAATACACACACGCGAAGACGCGAAGACTCTTATTATGTACGCTTGAAAATTCAAACACGTCAATCATCCTTGACCCGCTCGCCATAGGCAGAAGAAGAGCCTGAACCAAATCCAGTCGCACGAGACCTGCTCGCTGCTACCACCGAAGGGCTGTTGTATCTGTTAGATGAGGATGAGGATGAGGTGCCCTGTAAATCGGACCTCCGCGATGCACCCTTTAACGGGCTGGGGGAGTTCCGACCATCCACCATCCCATCATCAAGCTCAATTAGGTCATCCATCCGCCACATATTACGACCCCTGCTGCTACCCTGCGGAGTGGGTGGTCCTTGCTGCAGCTCATTGATACCGGCCTTAGCGCGCGTCGCTACCTTTCGAACCCAACCCTCAAAAGCCCCGCCAATGTTCTCGAGGCCAGTCGATGCATTGGATGTCATACTGGACGCGGAGTCAAAAGAAGCTGCCCGGGCATTGTCCGGAGGTTGTGGAGGTGCGAGGTTCGGTATGTGCTGTGCGAAGAATCGGGTGAACCCATCTAACGCAGGCCCTGGGCCAGTTGAGGTGGGGTCAAGTGTTCCCACCCCCGTGCCAGACAGCTGGATACTACTGCGCTGGCGGCGATGCTGAAAACGACTGGGGTGTGTGGTTTTGGGTTTGGGGTGATCGCCATTTGGTCGAGTTCGTGGCAGTATGCCAAAGGACGAAGGTGGAGCTGGCGATCGGGTAGGCGACGGAGGAGTGACTGTTTCTCGGTATAAGTCGGGAGGTTCTGTATCTGAATAAGATACAGATTTTCGACGCGTACGCGGAAAGAAACCCAATGCTCTTCGGGGAACACGGCCAATTTCCACTGGTCCCGGGAACCCATCCATGTGAACCCACGATTCATGCTTCCAAGCATGGTTGCCATCCTCTCCAGATGCGGTTGACGTATCCTGTTCAGTTGAAGTGTCATCGGTAGAGGCAGCCGTGGGGGCTATTGAGCTATCGCTAGGGTCCTCATCGTTGTTGCTCAAAAGATCTACAGGCTTCTTGGGAATAGGCCGGCCTTTCACAGAGCACGCATCAACGGGTAGAAGAACAGTGTTTCTGCTCTGAATGTTGTCGTTGGGCCAGAAACCGTTCGCCTTTCGAAACACGGCAGCCTGGCAGCCATATTTAATCGTCACGCCGGTGATAGTGTCTGCGGGTTGCACTTTGTGGATATAGGCCAGAGCGTCTTCATCGTGCTCCGGCTCAGACGCTTGATATGAAATGTCGCCAGAGTCGCGTCTTTTGTGAGGGAGCGTACGGCTTGCGATCGGATCACTATCAGCGAGGAGCAAGGCTTCTCTCTTTTTGGCCTGTACTAGAGCCTGTCGCTCCTCCTTTGTCCCAGTTCCGAACTGCGGTGCGGCCGGTGCCGACGGACCCCACGTCGACCTGGGAGCACTTTTAATATATACGTCGGACCGAGATGGCTTCCTTCGCGTGTGTGTCTTTGTCGCGATATTCGGAGTGACTCGTCCAGCATCACTCCCTAGTACTGAAGATGCCAGGCTTTGGAGAGAGGACCACGAGGAGTCCAGAAAGTCCGCTGCACCTCCGGACGATGAGGCCTTTGATGGCCCACTCCAAGAAAACGATGTTGGCCCACTGCGAGTACCAGGATTGATCGATTCGGTCGCGCGTGATGGGTGCCTCATTGGAAGTGGTGACGCTCCACGGGATGACAATGGCGAGGGGGTCGCTCCGCGGGATCGAGTCATTCCACCCTCGGAGGGCGCAAGGGTCGTTGACAATCCCGAGGCAAATGGTTGGGCATCGTCCTGGTAAGAGTAATTTGTAGCATTATTGCTGTCGTCTTCGTCATCCATGAATGAAACTAAGCGGCGAGGGCGAGGGCGCGATCGAACCGTAGAGGTTGAAGTTGTGCTTGCGCTGAGCGTGTTCGAGCTTGGGGAAGCATTGGCAAAGCTATTTTGGGAACTCATTCCTGTGAATCCAGCAAATGGGTCTAAGGATGCAAAATAAAAGCCCCTTAGAAATGTGTACCGCCAAGGCACCAGTTGCCATCAGAGTTGATCTAGGAGAGACCCATTCGTCATCCACCCCCGGACTTGCATTCGTGGCCTTTTGACTGGGAGCACGGCAGGATACGTTTGATCATATATTCAGGTATCCGTCCAAAATATAAAAGAGTTCCAAAAGCACAAAACCTTTGAAAAAGTATGGAAAACAAGAGAGTGAGGTGAGGGAGGATAGGCGATAGGAGGCTAAGGAGGCGTGACGATAACGACCCGCACCTTTTTGAACGCGGAGTAATTATGTTGTAGAAAGCAGGACAATTGTCCACAAAGAATTACATAAATTAGGAGATTGAATTATTTTTTATTTGTCTGTACAGACGAAGTACAGAGTACAAGGAACTAGAACGCTCAAACTGCAAATGCCCCAAGTTTGTTCTGGGGCAGGTGACTTGGCCGCTCGGCAAAGTAGCGGTACATGATGTTCCCCGGTCAAGGCCACCTATTCTGTGTACCCGGTACTTTGTCGGCCCCGAGGATAATCTACTGGACCTTCTCCACACGTATATAAAATTGCGATCAAATAGAATAAGAACACAATTAAAGAGCAAGATTTATATTAGATTGTTGTATCCGAACCCACTGTACATATGACGTAGAAATTCTATCAACAAGCCGGCCATACTAGAACAAAATAGCCATTCACTAATTCAGAGTCCGACATTTCCAGTAGATTACGCCAAGTCTTCGCGCTGCGGGACCGGGTGAAAATAAATACGAACAAGGCGATCAAAAGTGCCTCACATTTACTCTGGCGGCTCAGCCATCACAGAGTGTTGAGTCTCAGCTTCCGATGTGGCTTCAGACGCAGTGCTCCAGTCTCCATCTTCCTTCTCGGAGACTTTGCCGGTTGGGGTGGATAATGGAGCAGGCTGGGGAATGACCTTGATACCACCGGCGCGAGAGAAGAAATCTTCCGTACGAAGACCTCGAACTTCTTGGGGATCCATTGCATCCATTTGCATCCCGCTGGCCTTTTTTGCCCGAATAAGCTCCCGAACGGGAACCATCGCCGCGTCTCGGCATGCTTCCTTGATATCGCTACCAGACATACCGGCCATAGTCTTAACCAGATAGTGCAGATCGAAATTATCGCGATCAACTTTCGTGTCTTTGAGAATCAGGCTGAGAATACGAAGGCGCTGGGCAACCGGAGGAAGGGTCACGGGGAACTTCTTGGGCATTCTTCGAAGAATGGCCTCATCAATGTCTTGGATGCGGTTGGTCGCCCCTAGAACAACAATCCGCTGGGGCTCTCCCGTCGAATTTGCCGATGTAAGACCGTCCCAATGAGTCATGAACTCTGCCTTCACCATACCACTTGCCTCATGTTCACCACTTCGTCGGGTTCCAAGAACAGCATCAATCTCGTCAATGAAAACGATGGCAGGTTGTAACTTGCGCGCAAGGGAGAACACTGCATTGACCAATTTATTGGAGTCGCCGTACCACTTCTCTGTCAATGTGGAGATGTGCAGGTTGATGAAGCATGCTCCACTCTCTGATGCTAAGGCTTTGGCAAGCATGGTCTTTCCGCAGCCAGGCGGGCCGTATAAGAGGACCCCAGAGGGCGCGGTCAACAAAGACGACGTGGAAGCGTAGAGATGAGGCATCGTCAGTGGGTAAATGACCGATTCCTTCAATTCCTCGATGATTTCATCAAGTCCTCCGATATCTTCAAATGATACTGGGATATCCTCTGGCGCAACAACATCCATCGCAATCGCTTGTTCGTATTGGTTCAAGGTGAGCTCTCTCTTTCGTTGCCCTTTCTCGCGCTTGCCACCTTTCCGTGGAGCCTCATCATCTGATTCATTCCCGCCTTCCAATCGACGTATGATAGCAGCAGACTTCTGTCGTTGTTCCTCCTTCTTCTGGCTCTCTGGGTCGAAATCAAGGCGTGATAGAAGGTAGCGAATAAGGAAATACGCAGACGCAGACTATAGTAGTGTTAGAAGCATTCTGTCCTATCTGAAACAGGAAGTTTCTCACAGTGCCTGCAACCATCACCATTTCTTGGAAGAACTGCTGCCATCTTCGGCCACCGGCTGAGGCCATGGCGATAAGGGAGTGATTAGATAGAGCGAGGTGATGGCGCAAATAAAAAAAAAACCCCCTAAGCGAAAGCGAAAACTAAGGATAAATAAGAGTAATTTTGAAGTCCACTAGGATTAAAACAAGACAGCCGAGTCGCCGAAGATCATTCGGGCAGCTTGTGGCGCGGGACTCGGGGGGATGCCAAATCACATGTAAGGCGGAGAAGAGAAGGCGGTGTTGGGGATGTTGTTGTCGGTGCGCGTCCCGCGAGTATGCAATTGTCATCAAACAGTTATACTTAGGTACACCTGCACAATGCCCAAACGGAAAGCTCCTCCCAAACTATCTGGTCTACTAGGCTCAGATGATGAGGACATCATGCAGGTTGAAGCGACAGAATCACAGGAAACTCACGAGCCTCCTGCCAAAAAAAGAAGAGGCCGACCGCGTACCTCAAACGAGAATGTGACTGAGACCCAACCTACCAAACCTACCAGACCTGCTACTCGAACAAGAAAGCAGCAAGCAGCTGTATCTGTGACTGGGCCAGAACCCCCTGCAAACAAGAAGCCCGCCCGCCGAGGACGACCCAGAGGAAGCAGCCGTGCAGCGCAAGACACTGAAACGCCTGTGCGGGAAACCGAGGCGGAGGCTATGGTACCAGAACAGGAAAATGCAGACAACCAGGAGAATGAAAAACCGCTTGCCTCAAGGAATACAAGGAAGCAGCCGCCCAAGGCTGCAAAAGCTGCCCTAGCACGCAGCCGAGGACGACCTCGTGCGGTCAGCATACAGCTCCAAACAGATGGTGGATTTGAGTTTACCCCGAGCGGTTCTCGACACGTTAGTTTTCAGGAAACTCACTCGGAGCAAGCCGAGCCGAGCCCTCTTGCTCATGCAGCGAGCCGGGGAAGAAAAGAAACTGAAGTCGGAGATTCTCAACAGAACGGGCAACCCGCAGCGGAGCTCGTAGATGAGACTATCATTCACGATGGACCAGCCTATAACCGCAAATCGATGTCCCCCGTGAAGAACGCTCGCTCCCGGCTATCCATGTTACGCAACCCACAGGACTCTTCTCCTCGTAAACGCAAGCTTGGAGGCACCGACTCCGAGCAGGGCGGAGACCCAGAGCTTAGGCGCAGGCTGGGCGAACTGACCAAGAAGCATGATGCCTTGGAGAGTAAATACCGCAACCTGCGGGAGATTGGGATTGTCGAAGCCAATACCAACTTGGAGAAACTGCGAAAGCAGAGTGAGACTGTTACTAAAGGTATGCTCTTCTGTTGTCTTATAGCCACTAGGGCAGGTCAATTGATACTTCCTCAGCATCGAATGAATTGGTCGCTTCGCTCAAGGCCGAACTGGATGCTCAGCGAAAGCTAGGACTACAAAGCCGTGGGCTCCAGAAGCAACTCAAAGACCGTGATGATGAATTGGCGAGACTTAAATCTGGCGCCGATGAGGCCCAAGCACAGCTTGTGTCTGCCCAATCTGAAGTCAAAGCCTTACAGACCAAGCTCGCTGCGGCGCGGAGCACAGCTGCGAGTCTCGAGGGGGCTGCAAAGGTCCCTGGCAGTACCATCAAGGGTGGTGCGGCCAACCGTGCTAACGCAGCTGCAACTGCCGAAGCGGCACAGGCTTCCCAGCTCGCCCAACTAAAAGAAGATCTATACAGCGATTTGACAGGATTGATCGTTCGCGACGTCAAGAACAGAGAGTTAGATTACCTATACGATTGTATCCAGACTGGAATCAACGGAAGTAAGTTGCTCCATATCCTAGTAATTCATGGCATTTTTCTAACCTTGCAGCTCTTCACTTCCACCTTGTTGTGCCAAAGGCCTCGGCTGATTACGACAAAACTGAATTCCAATACCTGCCTCATTTGGACCTTAACCGCGATCGCGACCTGGTCAACTTGCTACCAGACTTCTTGACCGTGGACATCACCTTCGTCCGCGGACAAGCGGCCAAGTTTTATACGCGAGTCATTGATGCCCTCACTAAGCGGCGGTCTCTTCCAGCGCAATAGCAGTACTGATGCTTATATCAGTCTTCGGTGTTTTTTTAGGGTCTGTTCATTTTTAGGGAGTTTGTTCGGGACTGGGAATGTCATGTCCTCCCAATCCTTCACATCAATTCCAACAAATTCACCTTCCAAGCTTACAAAACTCTTGCCTCCTTATGCCTACTTCGTACGTAATGGTAAACGCCTGTCAGTGGGCCCTCTGCTCAGTGAAACACGCTTCGTGAGGTCCTCCTTAACAAAAGATAATTGCAAGGCACCTCAAGATCTCGCCTCGCTGCCGTTCATTTTCTCCAGGATATTGATCTATAGATCATTCTCTTGATATTCGGCTTTGAATTGGCATGCTCCCTGGTGAGATACTATCTTCTTACTAGTATATCTCTTTATCTCCAAGCCACTCAAAGGAGGTAGAAACCCCCCACTATATAACGACCACATGTCTTTCTACCTCACTGTATTCAGTAGATTTCAAGTCAAGGTGCATTTTTCTAACTCTCTGAAGATAGTGCAGAGCTTCGACTGGGAAATAAATGCCAAAGGATAACCTGGAAATTTGTAAGTAGAGTAAAGGGCGACCTGTGATTGGCTCTCACCGCCAAGTTCCTCAATGCGTCTCAGAAGGTTGACGGGTTGACGTGTTGTGACCTTCGTGTCTCCTTTTTTTTTTGGTGAATTTCCCTACCTTTCTTTGTGGCAGTGGACCACTTCCACTCTTTTAACACCTGAATATCTAGGAGACATAGATCATGGCACGTCTCGGCCGCGTTGGGTTTCTTGCCCTCGCAGTGGTCTTCCACTTGATCTATACATACTCGATCTTTGACATCTACTTCGTCAGTCCAATTGTTAGTGGCATGCGATCATATGGTGTCGAACGATTTTCTGGAGCACCAGCACCCGCCAAACGTCTCGTCCTCTTTGTCGCCGACGGCCTACGGGCCGACAAGGCCTTCCAAGCTTTCCCTGACCCATCCCCGGACGCCGATCCAGAAAACAACGAGTTGATTCGCCTGTCCCCCTTTATCCGCTCGAAAGTCCTCTCCCACGGAACATTCGGTGTCTCGCACACTCGCGTCCCAACCGAATCACGACCAGGCCATGTTGCGCTTATCGCAGGTCTCTATGAGGATGTGTCCGCTGTCACCACGGGGTGGAAGCTGAACCCTGTGAATTTTGACAGCGTGTTCAACAAGAGCCGACACACTTGGAGCTGGGGCAGTCCTGATATTTTGCCGATGTTCAAGGAGGGCGCCGTTCCCGGTAGGGTCGATGCGGAGATGTACAGCGAAGAAGCGGAGGACTTCACTGTCGATGCGACGCACCTGGATACGTGGGTCTTCTCCAAGGTCCATGACCTCTTCGAATCGGCAAAGACTGACCCGGAATTGGACCGGAAGCTGCGGGACGACAAATTGGTGTTCTTCCTCCACCTGCTGGGACTGGATACCACTGGTCACTCTTTCCGTCCTTACTCGAACGAGTACCTACACAACATCAAGGTGGTGGATCAAGGAGTCCAGGCCGTCACAAAGTTAGTAGAGGATTTCTACGGAGATGATAAAACGGCGTTCGTGTTCACCGCAGACCATGGTATGAGTGACACGGGCAGCCATGGTGACGGTCATCCGGACAATACGCGGACACCGTTGGTTGCCTGGGGATCTGGCGTCGCGCGGCCCCAGCTCTCCGCTGGCGAAATTGCCGCGGGTCATGAAGATGGTTTCTCAGCTGATTGGGGATTCGACCAGGTTCGCCGACACGATGTAGCACAGGCCGATGTTGCCGCGCTCATGGCCTACCTAGTGGGTCTTGACTTCCCCGTCAACTCTGTTGGTCAATTGCCGCTGGACTACCTCAATGCGAGCCCCAAAGAAAAGGCGTTGGCCGCTCTCGCCAACACGCAGGCGGTTCTCGAGATGTACCGCGTCAAAGAAGAGCAAAAGAGAGACGCGGTGATCCGGTATGTGCCTTATGAGCCTCTATCGGGCTACCACGAGAACTCGATTGAAGGCAGACTAGCAAGAATCGAGGCACTCATCTCCAGCGGTGACCACGAGGAAGCTATTGCAGCGTCTGCCGAGCTTCTTCGTGCTGCTCTTGAGGGTTTGCGCTACCTACAAACCTATGACTGGCTATTCTTGCGGACCATTGTCTCTGTTGGATACCTGGGTTGGATCGCGTATGCGCTGACCACGGTTATTGATCTGCACGTCTTGCATGGATCGTCAGACTCCCACCGGACGACAGCGAGTATCTCATTCTTCTCGTCTATCCTGGTCGCCTTGTTCTCAGTGTTCCTTTACCAGGGCTCATCCTGGCGCTACTACTTCTATGCATTCTTCCCGGTCTATTTTTGGGAAGAGGTTTTTGCACGCCGCAAGGCTCTGATTGCCGGTCGTCAGATTGTATTGGGCCATGTGCGCTCCTTCACTGGATACCTCAAGTTTGGGCTCCAGCTACTGGCGTTCCTCGGTGTGATGGAGGCAATGGTTCAATCATACTTCCATCGCGAAATCTTCACCGTCTGCTTTGCCCTGGGTGCATTGTGGCCTGTTATTCATGGCTTTAGCTTCATTCGCAGTCATGCGTTATTGTCTGCGACTTGGGCTCTTGGCTGCGGTTTGATGAGTTCTTTCACCCTTCTGCCAGTAATCAAGGTCGAAAACCTTGATACAATGTAAGATCCCTTTCCACAACAACCATCTCCACGTGGCTAATCTGTTCGCAGCACATATGGCGGTTTGCTCATGTTCCTCACTGGCATCTTGTATTTGCTGTTTGAAGATGCTATCATTGGGCACCGTGACCCGGAATCCAACGAACCAAATCCCATTGGTCGTATTGGCTCGCGGATCATCATGGGAATTCAGCTCGGCATGGTTCTGCTTGCTGTCATCGTCACTAGATCATCTGTGATCTCTCTTCAGGCCCGCCAAGGCCTGCCTTTTGGAAATATTGTAGTTGGATGGATTGTTCTAGGTAAGTTAACCGGGCAGTGTGTCCTAGGACCACAGAATGTGTCTTCACCAAGAAATGCTAACCAATCTCAGTGGCTTCCCTGGTGCTTCCATTCTTCCACCGTCTGTATCCAAACAGTCACTATCTGCACCGGCTTATGATCATCTTCTTGACTTTCTCACCAACTTTTATCATTCTCACAATCTCATGGGAAGGGCTGTTCTACTTTGTTTTCTGCATGACCATTGTGACATGGGTTCGCCTGGAACATGCCATTTATGTCCACGGCGCGGGCGCCTTGAAGAAGCTTAAGAACCCTGGCGTGACGACCGTCAACGGTGAAACTTTCTACTACCGTGCCCTTACTCTCTCCGACGTCCGCGTGGCACTCTTCTTCTTTTTCCTCCTGCAATCGGCGTTCTTTAGCACTGGCAATGTGGCGTCGATCTCGACCTTCTCCCTCGACAGCGTTCGCCGTCTTGTCCCCGTCTTTGATCCCTTCGCCCAGGGTGCGCTGTTGATTCTCCAAATCCTCATCCCCTTCGCCATCATCAGTGCCAACCTGGGTATTCTTAACCGCCGCCTGGAGGTACCCCCAAGTGCGCTCTTCATGGTTGTTATGGCCATCTCAGACATCATGACCCTCAACTTCTTCTTCATGGTGCGTGACGAGGGCTCGTGGCTTGACATCGGCATGACCATTAGCCATTTCTGTATTGCAAGCGCCCTTTGCACCTTCGTGGCTGGTCTGGAATTCCTCAGCGAGCAATTTGTCAGCGGTGTGGACTTCGCCCCCACAGTGACAGCTGTTGGGGCTGCCGTAGTCCAGACTATCGAAGAAGTCACGGAGTGTGGCCACGAGGACCGCAAGGAGCCGAAGAAGCCCCAGTTCAATGGGTCCAAGCAGTCCAAACTCAAGTCCAAGGGCAAGGGCAAGGGGAAATCAGGAAAGAATGGGTGGTCGTAGTTGGATATGAAACTAGTATAATACACACATACCCTTTGCCCACATGCCATCACCTGCATCACCTGCATAGGGCTATATTCATCTTTAATTGGTCTTTTCCATGTATTTTATTTCATGTCCTGACTATAGAAGGCACTAATTCAGAGAACCCTGCTTTATGAGATTTGATTTATATTCGCTACGATTTCACTTTGCGGGCATAAACTGTGTCTCGTTGACGGGCTTCCATTTACTCCTCTGATCCACAATTCTACAAATATCCAAGGCACAACCGTTTCTTTCCGGGGAAGCCCGGCGAACCTAATAAAAGAGAGAAAAACACCACCTGTGTGTTCTTTACATGTTATCCTCTCGCATCTGAGAGTGGCGCAAGCGGAAATAGAAAATATACGCTCTCATTGGTCGAAGCTCAAAGTTACCGAGGCATCACAAGCTTGCCCTTCAGGTCTTGTCTGAAAAAGGAACATCCATATTTGATTCTATATGGGAGTACCTCTGTACGGAGTAAGGAGTAGCTCAGATGAGATTTCCCCCCGCAACTTCTTCCCTGGTCTTTTTCGTCCCCATCTTTTCTTTTCTCCCCCGCAATCTCACCGTTTGACTTTGATGCTGGGTTTGGATTGTATCGATCTACATCTACACGAAGTACCTTTTAGATTAATATGTATGAAACAGAACACTAGCACATGTCATATCTTGCAAGAAGAAATAAAAATAAAAATAAAAAAAAACACTTCAAGCTTACTAGTTTACTCTGGAAACTCCCTATACAAGTATACATTAAGCAGTGGCCAGTGGGCATCAGCAGGTCACACTGCATATACATCCACACATCCCGCCAATATGGTCCATGACCGAATATTGTCTCCGAGCTCAGCCCAGAGAGAAATCCCCGACATGTGAGTATACCTCGTCAACTTCCTTACACCTCCACATCCTCCCGCGTGGCGGTAGGCTCTGGCCGTGGTCATTTTACCCAGGATTGGAGGCGTAGAGCTAATGCAGGATCTGGAGCCTTTCGCGTCATGGCCCAGAGACCCAAAGACCAATCTTTCAGTCGGGACGATCCCCCCGAGCCGAATGGAGGCTGAAGCAATGGTATTTCCACGCGGTGGGCCTAATTAGGGTAGGCCGGTTTAGCGTCCGGGATGGTCTGGAAAGGATTGGCAATTGGGGATTGAGGATTGGCATTTCAAGAGTTATAGTGTATGGGATATACTATTATGCTTCTCCTAGGTCTTCCTGATACATAGAATATGTTGTATGGTGTTCCTGTTCACTACCAAAGAAGCATTCCACCAGCTGCTACCTTCGGTCTTCCATCCCCATCCGTCGATCTCTCCATCTTTTTGTGGTCCCCCCCCGTTCCAACAGGTTCCAACAGTGCATAACTATTTGGTGGCTTTTACATGCACCCGTGGACCGCGTTAGCATTTAGTCAATAAGGGTTCGGTGTGAATCCCTGCGCCATATTGTTTAGTACTTGGGTTCTTAGGGTTACCTTTCCCCTTTTTCATCTTTTAGTAGACAACGTGGAGGGCAGGAAATGGAAGGGAMATGATATGAAGAATATTTGATCTCATAATATTATAAGAATAAAACATAAGAATATAAGAATACAATAATACAAGAGATATAAATCCCAATGTAAAACCCAATGCACAACTATCAAATGCTGACCAAATAGGAACTCCACCAGGAAATTTGATATTGCCACAACCAACTTCACCCCAACTTTGATATTCCTCCCTCTTTCCCCCCCTCCGGTACTTTTTCTTGCTGATTCTCTGTTCTGTTTTCTTGGTCGCGTGGCGTCTTTGCCGTGTTCAAGATCCCCTTTCTTATCCTCTTTATTACTCTGTACCCCATACGTACTCCCGTGGGCCTAGCACCCTTTATATCATATCGCTTCCCCTTTCCCTTCCCCTCCGCGCATCCTCCCCAATTCTCCGACTCGAGTCTGAATTCCTGGATGGAGAGTTTGTGTGGCAATGAGTACCACTGAATTCCACACCGACCAGCTATCGGATAATCACACCAGCCCGGCTCCGAGCAACGCGGGCTCGACGGGGACTTCGGGCATTACGGTGCGCAATGGTCCACAAGGCCAACCGCTAAGTTTCAGAAGGTAAGCCAGTTCTTCTCTGCTGTTCTGCTGTTCTGCTGTTTTGCTGTTTGGTTTTATTGGGATATTGCCGACACGATGTTCTGGTCTGATAAACGGATTTGTCGCGGGGGAAGTGTGCGGGCGCAAAGATGAGGGACAGGGTTTTTTCGGCTTTCTCGCTTCCCCTGTGCCTGAAGGGAAACTCTTCAAGTTAAGCATTTTTATACGCTTGCTAATTCTTTTTATCTAATCTTAGACAGCGTGCATCACGCGCGTGCGAGGTACGTCTGGATTTTTAGGGAGACGCGACTCTGGGGCCGAGGTTCTCAACGCACCTCGGCTCAGTTCCTTATCGCGATACATCCTCTCTCTTCCCCTTCTTGGATGTGAAAAATTGTAGCTGATGTTTTTTCTTTTCGACCCAATTAGACATGTCATGCTCGCAAGGTGAGTTTGCTTTTGGTCGTCGTCTTTTTCCCCTCTAACCGTTCCCGTCGCCTAGGTTCGATGTGACGCAGCCAGTCTCGGGGTGCCTTGCACCAATTGTGTCGCTTTCTCTATCGAGTGCAAGATCCCGTCTCCGAAACGAAAGAAGAACAATCCAAACAAGAACAAGGAAGATACTCGGTATGATGACAGTCCACCGCAAACTGCCTCCTCGATCGTCGACGCTGCAGTTGCTCACTTCCGACCCACGAGCACCGAGGTGGCGGATTCCGCATCTGGCTCGGTCTCTGCGTCCAGGGAAAAGGACAAAAATTCAGACTCGGATGAAAAGAGCAATGCCTTTGGGTACCGGAACAACCTCATGGGCGTCGACGGCATGTCTAATACTTCCCTCTCCGAGGCTGAGGCCGCCCAACAAGCTTCAGCCAACAACGCCTATGCCCAATTTATGAAGCCGAAGTTTGCTCGTGCTCCGATAAAAGAGGCCGGCCGAGTGGCGTACTTGGGCGAGTCATCGAATCTGTCTCTCCTGGTTCAAGACCGCCATGGAACAGCAGATGTCGTGCACTACCCGCTCCCACCGAATATTAGAGGATCCCGCGCCCGATTGACGGACCTAGACAATTTGGAAATTGATATCTTGCACCAGCGGGGGGCGTTCCTGCTCCCGCCCAAACCACTGTGTGATGAGTTGGTCGACGCCTATTTCAAATGGGTGGCTCCCGTCGTGCCGATTATCAACAAGAGCCGCTTCATGCGTCACTACCGTGACCCCAAAAACCCGCCATCGTTGCTACTACTGCAGGCGATTCTGCTGGCAGGATCGAGAGTCTGCACTAACCAGCAACTTATGGATGCGAATGGCTCGACAACCCCTGCGGCTATGACCTTTTATAAGCGTGCTAAGGCGCTTTATGATGCTAACTATGAGGATGACCGTGTCACAATCGTGCAGGCATTAGTGCTTTTGGGTTGGTACTGGGAGGGACCGGAAGGTAGGTTCACAATCTATATACCAATCTATCCTAATGGATTTTCTGACTAGTCACAGACGTCACCAAGAACGTCTTCTACTGGACACGGGTCGCTATGGTGGTAGCGCAGGGCTCTGGAATGCACCGCAGCGTCGAAATGTCCCAGCTTAACAAACCAGACAAAAGACTCTGGAAAAGAATCTGGTGGACCTTGTTCACCCGGGATCGCTCTGTCGCTGTTGCACTGGGTCGGCCTATTGGGATCAATACAGATGACTCAGATGTAGAGATGGTGACGGAAGACGATTTCATCGAGGATGAGCTCGACATTGTCGCCGAATACCCAGCAGACCCCGTCCATGTCCAGTTCTTCCTGCAGTATGTCAAGCTGTGCGAGATCATGGGCTTGGTTCTGTCACAGCAGTACTCTGTGGCTTCAAAGTCACGGCGAATGAATGCAATGGATCTCACCCACTCGGATATGGCGCTCGCCGATTGGCTGCAGAACTGTCCCAAAGAAGTATGCTGGCAACGCTCTCGGCATCATTTCTGGGCGGCTCTCTTGCACTCGAATTACTACACCACGCTCTGTCTTCTCCACAGGGCTCACATGCCGCCTGCCTCATCCGCACCCAATAACTACAGGGTCGAAGAAATGGCTTATCCATCGCGAACAATTGCTTTCCAGGCTGCAGGCATGATTACCTCTATCGTTGAGAACCTACAGGCGCACGGAGAACTCCGGTACACACCTGCTTTCATTGTCTACAGTCTATTCTCCGCCTTGATCATGCACGTTTACCAAATGCGTTCCTCGGTTCCTTCAATTGTGGCCACCTGCCAGGAAAGAATCAATGTTTGCATGCTAGCCCTCAAGGATGTATCAAAGGTCTGGCTGGTGGCGAAGATGGTGAACACGCTATTCGAGTCTATCCTCGGAAACAAAGTGTTGGAAGAACGACTCCAGAAGGCTGCAGGCCGGAGACATCAGCGCACGCGCCACGGAGAATCATCTTCCTCAAAGAGGCATGACCCCCCGAAGCGCAAATTTGATGACATGGATATCGGCATGCCAAATGGTGGCGGGCCTACACCCCCCGTCTCATACGAGCGCTCCCGGCCCCAGACACCCGCTGTCACACCCTCCCGGGAATTGAACCAACCTCTTCCCGGCCAACAATCACCAAATGCTCACCGCGGTCCCCATGATCCAATGACTGGCACGGGTAATTCCCGAGCCAACACCAGGCCTACAACGCCGTTCAACGGCCAATTCTCTCTCCCTGCTACACCCCCCGACTTCTTCCTAGTAACCCGCACCTCTCCCAACCTCTCCCCCTCCCTCTGGGAGAACTTCCAGCCCGACCAGCTCTTCCCAGACGGCACCGCCTTCTTCCCGGAGTTGACATCACCACCCCAGCCC